>CAKNXH010059302.1:1292-69992 GCA_932178445.1 Andricus quercusramuli | reverse complement strand
GACCATATTTCTTTGTTACTCTACGCAAAAGAGTAATCATACAATTAAATTGACATTAATGAACAGCATTCCTTGTAACACCTCAAATTTCATTTTATTACAAAAGGAGATATCAAAGAAATACTTTTCATATAAAATTCGGAAAAAATTTTCTTTTCCCTATATGAACTGTCTATAAACATGACATTTGAATTGTAATTATTGCTTATTTAAGTCTATATTAAGATAAATCCGAAGCACAAAATATCTTGATAAAAGTTTAATCAAGTTAAATATTACAAAGATTTTATGAAATTTATTTAAATAAGACATACGATTTCCAATCCTGATATTCCTATTCTCCTAATCGATTTAATCCAACGGGAATTAGAAGAAAACGGAGAAACTCAAGAAATCCTTAAATTAGAAAATCTGAGGGAAACGAGAATAATGTTAAAATATATATAGATATATTGCAGATACATCTTAGGTAAAGAAAGTTGGAAGGCTTGAACCCTTTTGCGCACATGTGTTTCCATTGTTATTGCCGGAGGTAGCAGTAGGAAAACCTGCCGGAGTGCTGCCGGAGTTTGCAGAAGAAATCCGGCAATTCAGGGCCCTGAGCTACTGCAACTTCGGCGGGCAGGAGGAAGACCGGCCGGAGTTTCCAGTAGGTCCTGCGAGCTCCTGCGTGCAGTAGGTACTGCTTCGCCGAAGTTTGCAGGAGGCCGGAGGGCAGTAAGCAGTGGATTCCTACTGCTCGTCCCATCTCTAGTATTTACGAGTGTACCAAGCAATTAAAGTGTCTGCTTGACACTCTGTAGTGTTGATGGGATGTTTTGTTTTGTTTCGACAGAATAACCTCACTTCTGTGTTATGCCTACTACGGGTAAAATTATAAATGATTTATTTATTGGCGTTTGGGTCGTGAGATTCTTTTATACGCAGTGCCACCGTTTCGTATAGTGTATCTATTTTTCCCCCTTCGACAACCCCTACTAAAAAAAAGTCAGGAATAGTCAGAATTCGTAAGAAATGTTCAAAAAACGTCAGAGCTTGGGTTCGAAGGATAATCCTTTTATTAGGGGTCCAAGAATGGAATGACATAAAACCTAATCCCTTCTATATTTCCCAGGTTATTTATATTATTTATTTATATTTATGTATACATACTCTCGTTTTACTTATAATTAATTAATAAAATTTATACATTGAATGACTCTACTCTGAAGATGAATATGAATTTCTAACTTTTGAATCTGTATATGCAACATTGAAAAAAAACATATTTTCAATTTTTAATCCTTTTGGGTTGCCTACCTGCGGTCCTAGCCGATGAGCTACCTGATGGGATGTGAATTAGCATATCTTCAGAAATCACCAGACTCGTCAGGAATGGTCAGGATGTTCAGTAATCGTCAGAACTTCTGACCATTTGTGACGATTCCTGACTTTTTTTTAGTGGGCACTAGTTTCTCCTGACACGTGATAGAACCCTAACCTCACTCCGTCACCGCAAACTCTGCTACAGCATTAATAAGGATCGACACAATTCATCATGCCAGATTCTCAAAGAACCTGTAAAGAGTGCAACTCGGGAATAGATGGAGACTCCTTTATTTGTCCCTGTGGTATGCATTACCCCACTGGACGCATCGCCCTGGCTACCAGTCAAAACCCTAACGGAAATCTAGACGATTTCTAGATAAGATTGTCTAGCAGCACATCATCTAGAATTGACTCCTTGCTAGATTTTGGAAATCATAGAGCCTTTATCTCTGCTGAGCTCAAGGACTCGACAGATGCTATATCGTCCAAACTCAACATTCTTGGCGGCAACCTGGATCTTGAGCATGAACGCTTCGACAGCCTGGAAGTCCAAGTCCAGGAACTCGAAAACAGGACCGTCGACAATGAAGCCAACGCGCGCTGTATTGTGGAGATGTCAGACAGGATGGAATGTAAGAAAAATTTAATTTTGTTTGGTTGCCTTGAAGCTAAAAACTTCTCCGATACCTCCTAGACTGTCACAAAACTGAGTGATATTAATAATAACTATCTCAAAAATATTGACCATGATCACAACTCGAGCAACATCAAATTCTATAGAATTGGTAAAAATCCGCAGATATCTGGACCTCCACACAGTGGGGCCAAATGAAAAAACGATGCTCAAAATAACCTGTGGGTCACAATTCTTCATCGATTTTCTATTTTTTTTTCTCAAAAAATTCAGCATGAAATTCTAAAGAAATCTGTCGAGACCGACTTTTGAATTTTTGTTCGTATCATTTTTCATAGAGCCGCAAATAGCGAAAAAAATGTTGATTTTCGGAACTTCTCTTTTTTGATCATGAAAATGTGGTATCCGATATCATTTGTTAACTTTATTAACAAATAATATAAACAAATGCATGACTTGAACAGTTTTAGGCATAAACAAGCCGAATTTTCTTCCCATTGTCTTCGAATCCCATTGCCTGTGAAGTACATTGATCTATTTTTGACATCTGATATAATTCGTTAAATAATATTGTGAGTCGAAAGATATCAATGAGCATCGAAGGCAATGAGATCCGAAGACAATCGGAAGAAAATTCAGTTCGTTTCTGCCTAAAACTGTTCAAATCATGCATTTCTTTATAATAATTTTTGATAAATTTAACAAATTATATCAGATGACAAAAATACATGAATGTAATTCAGAGGCAATGAGGGAGCGTCCATAAACCACGTAGCCTGTTCTTCTTTTGTTTGAATAAAGACGAAAAGTCAATTGCCGTTAAGTGATAAAGGACACAACGTTATAAACAAAAGAAAAATAGGCTACGTGGTTTATGGACGCTCCTTGAGATTCGAAGACAATCGGAAGAAAATTCGGTTCGTTTCTGCCTAAAACAGTTCAAATCATGCATTTGTTTACAATAATTGTTGATAAATTTAACAAATTATATCAATACAAAAATATTTAAGACAAAAATACATCAGTGTCCATTTAGTTTGTATAATTTTGGATAAAGTTAAGAAATGATATCGGAATATTTTGCATGATTTCATATTGTAATTTGATAATAATAAAAATAAAAAAGACGAAAGAAACAAAAAAGAGAAGGAAGGGGATTCGGTTGGCTGCCTTCTTATTTTTCTTTCCAATTTTTTATTTTTGTCAAAAAAAAAACAAATTTTTTTGTTTTTAGGAATTACAATAGGAGCATTTTGTGGTGGTTGTCCAAATTTTATCGTTTAATTCTTGTTTTATTTTCAAGAATTCTATACATTAACTTAATTATTGGACGTTAAATAGGATTTTTTTAAATGCTGAATTCTTTGAAAAAAAATTTAAAATCAATGAAGAATTGGGACCTACTGGTTATTTTGAACATTGTTTTTCCATTTCGCCCCACTATGCTCCGCGCCAAATCATAATAATTTTCAAAGCCGAACATATTGCCATAATAATTCTTTCAAAATATTTAATATGAAGAAAGGAGCGGCCAAAAGCAGATGCTTTAGGCGAAATGACTCTCTCACAAGATCGCACCCAGGCACCGCGAACCCGTTACAATGCACTGAAAAAAATCTTGGAGGATCGTCGTGCTCGTGGAGAGCAGCATCTGAAGATTGTGGATCACCTAGGGGAATCAAAGATTATCCTGTCAATGCCACGTAGCACGATTTTAGCACTTCAGCAAGCAGTCAACAGTACTCAATAACCGCATCTATTCCAGGTATCGCTCACACACATGTCGTACTTCATAGTACTTTATGGTATATAGTTCTTTATAGTAGTAATTTATATTACCAAACTGTGCGAGGCACCGACAATACATTTTGCTTGATAGTTACATCTCCATAAATTTTGAATTCCGATTTTTCAATCTTTTCCGAAACTTGGCTGAAACCTCAAGCACATTCTGCTGAATTTTTTTATTAAAATTTTTGTAACGTCTACAGAAATGACAGGCTGGATAGAAGTGGTAGGGGTGTACTTATAGCCGCAAAGTTAAGAATTGCAACCGGTTCAATAGATGTAAGTTCTATAATAAGTGCCGTACCTAAAGTTAATATCGTGGCTATTAAAGCTATCCTTGAGGATACGCCGTTTATTTTAATAGCTACATATATCTCGCCAGACAATACAATTCAGGAAATAGAATCTTTTTTAAAGGCCACGTCATCCCTATATCCCATCTCGAATTGTAAAGCATTAAGGGCCCTGGAAATCGAGTGTAAATCGTAGAAATCGTATACAGGCCTAACGGCTGAGCCATTTTGTCTTATTTTTTGTATAAATAATCTAAAGGGTATAAAGACTCTCTTTTTTCATGATATTATTATATATATATATATATATATATATAAATATATAAAAAAAGAGATATATATATATATTATTAAATTAATTAAAGAGCGTTTTTTTCGAAAAAACATCTATTTTTCATGTAACAATGAAAAGAAGAAAAATTACTTTTTGTGGCGCAGTGTTCTTCTATTAAGCAAAGCATGGAGCGGGTAAAGCAGTTATAGTGCTAAGAATTCTTTCGCGCGACCCTAGCGGAGGAGGGAATAACTACGATCTGTTATAACTCAATTCTGCACGTAATGAAGCGACCACTATGACCCACATTGATTCATTCAGGGCCGAACACACCGTATACGAAAACTAGGGGCCCCTACCCAAATGAGTGGGTAAATTCCCAAAAGGTTGGGTGGGTTTAGGTTTTTGGTCATGGATAATATCATGACATGCAGATTTCAAATAAAATAAAACTAAAAAAATGATATCACAAGTAAATGTACAAAAAAACGGTTTGCAATATTCAGGCCGAATCAATGTAACGGTACAATTTTCGGCAAACTTACTCCGAAAGTAGTACCTTTTGTACATTAAATGACAATATACAAGCTCTCTGAATATAAACGGACAGATTATATAAACTTGCGAGATATCTGTAACATGTGTCGCCCAATTTCCTCCGAAAATACCTGATTGATTCGCATTAGACACAAACTTTGCATGTTTGCACAAAACTCAGAGGCTGTATGCAATAACCGGTTATAGAAGGCAATCGCTTAGTATGTATTTGGACCCTGAGAGCTTGTAAAAAATATTTCTAGTTCTAGAGAAAAATTTATAGCACGTGTACTTGTTGTAACAAAAAGGACTTTCAACTACAAAATGGCCTCCTTTCAGCTAATTTTACTGTACGATATGTACGCACTTGTGCGTGATTTTCGTTTCCTTTTCAAATGTTTATGAAAATTTTATAAAATCTTTTAAAATATTTGTGAAATATTTCGTATGCGTTTGAAATAATTTAAATATGGGAAATCGTGTGATATCTTTGCAATGTTTTGAAATCTTCGAAATGTGGTGGACTGTGACCTTTTTGACATCTTTGGAATTTTTGTATTCTTTTATAATCATTACGAAATGTTTATGAAATTTTAGAAATATTTTGTACATCCTTCGGAAATCTGTTGTATTCACTGGAAATTGCTGAAATTATCATGAAGTTTCTCATTTAAAAATTTAACATCGAGAAAAAAAGAATGTTTCTGTCGACAAATGTAATTCCTAACTGAAAGGACTGGCATTGAAAAAAAACGAATTTTTCTGCCGACAAATGCCCGCCTAATACATGGGTTTTAAAAATCATACGATTAATTAAAAAATTAGGAATTTTGCTGAAATTATCATAAAATTCCCAGTTAAAAAAATCTGACTTAGAAATTTCTCAATCATTCCATTGTTTTTATCAAAATTTCTTGTAATATAACTTTAAAAAACGTAAAATTATGAATGATCATAGAAAACATTCTTTTAACAAATAATTTTTTTTTTTGATTATTATATAATATTGGAACATCTTAGAGGTATGTTACTCTATAATGAAAAAAGTGGTTTTTGCAAACTTCATTCAGAATCATGAATGATGTCCCTCGTGAAAAAAAGACCAACTTTAGATCACAGTATAGGCAGGTACATTCTTGTCCCGGCAGTTTGAACCCCCAATATCCCATCATTATCAGGCTCATCACGTGTCAGTAGTCCGGACCATAACCATAATAACAGAAAGAGATGGCGAGATGGAGGGAGGGACAGAGTTCCATGAATATAACGGCAACTGGTTGAAGCCTTCTAGATCTCATAAATAATAATAAATCATCCCAGGTTCTTTGGGACTTTTAGGTATAGCTAGTCTGTTGATACAGACAGCTATCCTCATTTAACAGAGAGAGTGGTGTCTATTTCAATGCCCTAAAATTGATGCAGGTATAGGCTGAAAGGTAAAAGACCAAACGTGGTTGGAAACTGGTCTGAATGTGATCTAAATTACACGTGTAATTTCAGTTGAAACTCAACAATTCTGTTCACAATTATCTATGCAACCCGAATTAAAAAGGGCCCTGGAAATCGAGTGTAAATCGTAGAAATCATATTCAGGCCAAACGGCGAAGCCATTTTCTCGGATTTTTTGTATAAATAATCTAAAGGGTATAAAGACTCACGGTACAGAGCGCTTTTTTCGAACCAAATCTATTTTTCATGTAAAAATTAAAAGAAATAATTTTTCCTTGGCTTTATTCAGGGGCGAATTCAACGTATAGTCGTATACGAAAAATACGGGCCCCTACACAAATGAGTGGATAAATTCCCAAAAGGTTGCTGGGTGGGTGTAAGTGGTTGGGGGGGGGGGGGGTGGATAATATCATGAAATGCAGACTTCAAGTGAAATTAAAGTGTAAACAATATAATACCCTATATAATGACTTAGCCCCCTAATTCTTGCATGCAATACTCACACCGAATCAGTGTTACTGTACAATTTTCGGCAACTTACTTCGAAAGTAGTACCTTATACATTACATGACAATATACAATACAAAATATTAATTTTTAAAGAATAAGAATTATTTTATACTGAAAAATACGAATTTTCAACGAAATAGTTTCAGTTTCAACTGAAAGTGATTCATTTTTCAGAAAATATTTCAATTTTCTAGCAAGGAGATCAATTGTAAACAAAAAGTATGCATTTTCAGCTAAAAAATTAATGTTTGAAAAATTAATTCATCCCTTTTGTACAAGTTTTTGGGTAAAAGAAAACGGAGGGCGAGACTTATATAACCGGTTATTGCAGAGACAGCCCCTGTGTTGTGCAAACATGTAAAGTTTGTGTCTAATGTGAATCAATCTGGTATTTTCGGAGGAAATTTGGCGACACAGATAATTTATATCTTGCATGTTTGTATAATCTTCTTTTTTATACAGATAGCTAGTCTATTGTCATTGAATATATAAGGTACTAGTTTCGGAGTAAGTTGCCGAAAATTGTACACTTACACTTATTCGGCTTGAATATTGCATGCATGAATTCGGGGGCGAATTGATTATAAGATATTATTTGTTTACAGTTTCATTTTACTTAAAGTCTGCATTTCATGATATTATCCCCTCCCAACCACCTACACTCACTCAACCTTTCAGAAATTCACCCACTCATTTGGGTAGGGGCCCCTATTTTTCGTATACGACTATACGGTGAATTCGCCCCTGAATGAAGTCAAGGAAAATTCATTTCTTTTAATTTTTACATGAAAAATAGATTTGGTTCGAAAAAAGCGCTCTGTACCGTGAGTCTTTATACCCTTTAGATTATTTATACAAAAAATCAGAGAAAATGGGTCCGCCGTTTGACCTGAATACGTTTTCTACGATTTACACTCGATTTCCAGGGGCCTTTTTTATTCGGGCTGCATGGATAATTACACATCATTCATGATTCTGAATGAAGTTTGCAAAAACCACTTTTTTCATTATAGAGTTACATACCTCTAAGATGTTCCAATATTATATAATAAACAAACAAAAATTATTTGTTTAAAGAATGTTTTCTACGATCATCCATAATTTTACGTTTTTTAAAGTTATATTATAAGAAATTTTGATAAAAACAATGGAATGATTGAGAAATTTCTTTGTCAGATTTTTTTAACTAGGAATTTTATGATAATGTCAGCACAATTTCTAATTTTTGTATTAATCGTATGATTTTTAAAACAAATGTATTATGCGGGCATTTGTCGGCAGAAAAATTCGTGTTTTTTTCAATGCCAGTCCTTTCAGTTAGGAATTACATTTGTCAACAGAAACATTCTTTTTTTCTCGATGTCAAATTTTTAAATGAGAAACTTTCATGATAATTTCAGCATTTTCCAATGAATACAACAGATTTCCGAAAGGTGTACATAATATTTCTAAAATTTCATAAACATTTCGTAATGATAATAAAAGAATACAAAAATTCCAAAGATCCCTTCTAGAAAAAAATGATTGGACCCGATTGAGATCGATTACCAGGTGAATCGTTTTGAATTGGTATTAATAGGGACACATTTTGTTCATCGTTCTCAATCGTTTTCAATCGGGACAAGCGTTTGAATCGTTCTCAATCGGGTAAGTGCATAGAGACGTCGATCGCAAAAACCTAACCCTAAAGACCGACTAAACACGCGTGCAGTTGAAAATATAATTTGGTGTTTTTTGAAGTTGGATTCAGTGATCTTTTGAATTTTTTGAGTCTTTTACGTGGAGGTTCCTCGGATTTTTTCAGGTAAAAGTGGTGGTGGTGGTCTTAGGGGGCTGTTAAATATTATTATGGGGTTGGAAATATAATTTTTGGTTTTCTGAAGGTGACTTGGATAATTATTTCAATTTTTAAAATATTTTTTTAGTGCTTTACGTGGAGATATTTGGGATTTATCGAATTAAAAGTGGAAGGGGTGGTCTTAGGGGGTTATTGAATATTATAATGGGGCTGGAAATATAGTTCGAAGTTTTCTGAAGGTAAGTTGTGTGATTATTCAAAATGTTGAAATTTGTTGAGTGTTTTACGTGGATGCTCTTCGGATTTATTAAGGCAAAATTGGAAGGGGTGGTCTTAGGGGGTTGTTGAATATTATCATAGGGTTAAGAATATAACTTGTAGTTTTCTAAAGTTGACTGGGGTAATTATTAAATTTTGTTTAATTATTTGAGTGTTTTACGTAGAGGCTTTTGGGATTTGCTAAGGTGAAAGTAGTAGTGGTGGTCTTAGGGGGTTGTTGAATATTATCATGGGGTTGGAAATATAAGTTGTGGTTTTCTGAAGGTGATTTGGGTGATTATTTCACATTTTTAAATATTTTTTTATTGTTTTACGTGAAGACATTTAGGATTTATCGAATTAAAAGTGGAAGGGGTGGTCTTAGGGGGTTATTGAATATTATAATGGGGTTGGAAATATAGTTCGAAGTTTTCTGAAGGTAACTTGTGTGGTTATTTAAAATTTTGAAATTTGTTGAGTGTTTTACGTGGATGTTCTTCGGATTTATTAAGGCAAAAGTGGAAGTGGTGGTGTTAGGGGGTTGTTCAATATTATCATAGGGTGGAGAATATAACTTGTCGTTTTCTGAAGTTGACTGCGGTAATTATTTTAAAAAATTTAATTATTTGAGTGTTTTACGTAGAGGCTTTTGGGATTTGCTAAGGTAAAAGTAGTAGTGGTGGTCTTAGGGGGTTGTTGAATATTATCATGGGGTTGGAAATATAAGCTGGGGTTTTCTGACGGTGATTTGGGTGATTATTTCACATTTTTAAATATTTTTTTATTGTTTTACGTGAAGACATTTAGGATTTATCGAATTAAAAGTGGAAGGGGTGGTCTTAGGGGGTTATTGAATATTATAATGGGGTTGGAAATATAGTTCGAAGTTTTCTGAAGGTAACTTGTGTGATTGTTTAAAATGTTGAAATTTGTTGAGTGTTTTACGTGGATGCTCTTCGGATTTATTAAGGCAAAAGTGGAAGTGGTGGTGTTAGGGGGTTGTTCAATATTATCATAGGGTGGAGAATATAACTTGTGGTTTTCTGAAGTAGACTGGGGTAATTATTTTAAAAAATTTAATTATTTGAGTGTTTTACGTAGAGGCTTTTCGGATTTGCTAAGGTAAAAGTAGTAGATGCGGTCTTAGGGGGTTGTTGAATATTATCATGGGGTTGGAAATATAAGTTGGGGTTTTCTGAATGTGATTTGGGTGATTACTTCAAATTTTTTGAGTGTTTTCTGTAGAAGGTCTTCGGATTTGTTCAGGTAAAGGTGGTAGGACTGGTCTTAGGGGGTTTTTAAAATTATTATTACGGGGTGGGAAATTCTGTTAGTTCTCTTCTTAAGAATTAAAAAAATTGAAAAAAGGGAGGTGGATACCCGGGTACCCCGTTAAACCGATGAAGGGGTGTTTTTTATATAATTTGCAACCTAAATTTCAAAATGAAAATAAAATAATATAGTTAATTTAATTGAAAAATAACTTCTAATAACCTGTTTAATTATTATACTTAGGTATCAAAATTTAAAAAAAAATAAGCCGCAACCAGATTAAACAAATTAACATGTTAATGACAAATAATATGATAATCTAATGAAAATTACTACAAAATAAGTTATTTCAAAATATGTTGATGACTGCTCCTTGATCGCGAGGGAATTACTCAACAATTTTACATCTTTTTAAAAGTTATCTTTTACAGAGATGTAAAAAAAGTGAATACACTTTTTCAAATAATTCCCGCGAGATCAATGTGCTACCACCAACATAATGGCAGATTTACTTCATCTCGAGTCCCGATTGAGAACGATAGGCAACGATAGCCGGCCTCAATCGGTGCGACCCGATTAAGAAACACAATTGGGAACGATTGAATTTTTTTTTCAATCGTTCGCAATCGGATCCAATCATTTTTTTGTATAAGGGATGTCAAAAAGGTTACAGTCCACCACATTTCGAAGATTTCAAAACATTGCAAAGATATCACACGATTTCCCATATTTAAATTATTTCAAACGCATACGAAAGATTTCACAAATATTTCAAAGATTTTATAAAATTTTCATAAACATTTGAAAAGAAAACGAAAATCACGCACAAGTGCGTACATATCGTACAGTCAAATTAGCTGAATGGAGGCCATTTTGTTGTTGAAAGTAGCAGATTTTCCTTTTTGTTACATCAAGTACACGTGCTATAAAGTTTTTTTGATGAGGAAACGAAGAAGCGCAATGAAATTTAAAATTTAAATATATGGTTGGAACATTACAACTAGAAATATTTTTCACAAGCTCTCAGGGTCCAAATACATGCTAAGCGATTGACTTGTATAACCGGTTATTGCACACAGCTTCTGAGTTTTGTGCAAACATGCAAAGTTTGTGTCTAATGCGAATCAATCAGGTATTTTCGGAGGAAATTGGGCGACACATATTATAGATATCTTGCATGTTCATATAATCTGCCCGTTTATATGCAGAGAGCTTGTATATTGTCATTTAATGCACAAAAGGTACTACTTTCGGAGTAAGTTTGCCGAAAATTGTACCGTTACATTGATTCGGCCTGAATATTGCAAACCGTTTTTTGTACATTCACTTGTGATATTATTTTGTTTAGTTTTATTTTATTTCAAATCTGCATGTCATGATATTATCCACAACCAAAAACCTACACCCACCCAACCTTTTGGGAATTTACTCAGTCATTTGGGTAGGGGCCCCTAGTTTTCGTATACGGTGTGTTCGGCCCTGAATGAATCAATGTGGGTCATAGTGGTCGCTTCATTACCTGCAGACTTGAGTTATAACAGATCGTAGTTTTTCCCTCCTCGACTAGGGTCGCGCGAAAGAATTTATAGCACTGTAACTGCTTTACCCGCTCCATGCCTTGCTTAATAGTAGAACATTGTACCACAAAAAGTAATTTTTCTTCTTTTCATCGTTACATGAAAAATAGATTTTTTTCGAAACAAAACGCTCTGTACCGAGAGTCTTTATACCCTTTAGAATATTTATACAAAAAATCAGACAAAATGGCTCCGCCGTTTGGCCTGAATACGATTTCTACGATTTACACTGGATTTCCAGGGCCCTTAATGTTCTTGTGCTTTGAATCTCACTTGCCTCAATTATCTTCGAGGCATATAATTCCCTTAAACCAAGCTACTAAACGCTTACTTGGTCAACTTTATATTTAGAAAATAACGTTAATTTAGCTCTAGAAAAATTTCACATTATTCTATATGAAAATCTAGACAGGGAGACTGGTACTTGACCTTCATCAGGATATACTAATCAATATCCATCCTGGTTTACTAAGCAACATATGCTCGACTTACAACTCAAAGATAAATACAGAAAGAAGCTTAAAAGCACTCTCAATAAATTCTACCTCAACGCCTTTATGGAACTTAGAGCAGATACTAAGTCCAATGCCCGTATACTGTACGCTTCTTATCAATCAAATATTGAAAAAAATATTGTAAGCCCACCTTCTACATTTTGATCGCACATGAATAATTCAAATAGAATATCTAGAATTCTGGGAATAATGCAGTACAAAGGCATTGAGCCCTCTACTCCTCAAGCCATTGTATATTCCTTCGTACATTTATTTAATAGCGTTTACAAATCATCTGGATCAGACGTATTTAATCCTACTAATCCGCGAATCTATCTCGGAGATAGCTTTCAAATACCCAAAGAACCTTTATTGTAAGATATGTGCGAATTACCAAACAAGCTCACTGCCGGCACTGACCAAATTTCTGGAAGTCTAATAAAAAAATGTGCTGATTTCATAATGCAACTGGAGCGACTAGTTGTACAGATTCATCCATACTTATGGATTGGTAGTATTGACTGTTGCAGAGATGTGCTGGCTGTAGATCCTTTTCATGGACGTTCATCAGCCTGATACCTCCGTCAATCTGATAGATCTCTTTATTGAGAATTTTCTTCATTAGGTGAGGACCTTTCCATTTAAAAGCGAGTTCCGCGTTGAATTTCTTCTCTTTATCTGAGAGGTGATGAGCTTTTGTTTTTACCAGGTCCCCAACCTGGTAGCGAGGAGCATCTTTGGATGGAATTGGATAACGCCTCAAGTAACGTTCTTGGTTCATCCGGACGGCCTCTAATCGTGCAGTCCGTTCCTGTGTGGAATCGAATGGCTCACCTATTACCCATTCTCCAGGTCTTTATCTTGGCATTCCAGTCTCATCTTGGCATCTCATCTCTACTTTTAGCGCTTGATTTCGCCTTTCTGTAGGGTTAGCCTGGGGATAACTTGCAGTAGTTCAGGCCTTACAATTCCAAGTCTAACATGCTTTTTTCCAGCAATTACTCGTAAATGAGGGCCCATTATTAAATAATATTGATCGCGGATAGCCAAAACGACGAAAAACTTCGGCTTCGAGAATTCGGACTAAATGTGGAGCTTCGATAGTTCCTAACAGGAAAGCTTCGACCCAACGGGAATAGAGGTCCGTGACTACAAAGAGAAATCTCTTTTCTCGAGAAGATCGTGGATAGGGTTCCATCAAATCCACCGCAACAGTATCCCATGGTGCTCGGGGCTGACGCGGCCTCTGAGGGGGTTGATGGGTGGTTCTAAATGGTTTACATGAGCTACATAGGTGACAGGTTCTCACGTAATCTTGAACCTGAGTCCTCATTTCTTACCAGTAGAAATGCTCTTGTATGGCCCTCAGCGTTTCCTCTGCTCCAGGATGACCGGCTAGTCCAACATCTTGATATTCATACAACACTCGTTGTTGGAATCTCTTTGGAACATGAAGCAACCACTGATCTCCTGACAATCTGCGAAAACCAGTGTTGGACAATTTATATCTGTGGAAGAACGGCTATTCAGCTAACGTCTGAAGAGTTTTCTCTTTAATGCCCATTCATTTTGAAACTAATCCAGTGATATGGGGATCTTCTGAATGAGAACTTAAGAATGCCTCATAAAATTTGTAGTTTCCTAACTCAGCCAAAAAATGTACTCCACCGGATTTAGTGTCTAATACTTCACGTGGTAACATTGGTCCATCCCTTTCTAAGTCAATTTAAGGTTCACCGTTCGGATAAAGTGAAACAGCTCTTGAAAGTTCACTACCTCTGACCGTACGTGGCTGTAAACTAAAGCTAAACTTGTTTAGGAAACTAGACTATGTTCCAAATTTCGTTTTTGCATCTTTGGTCTTCTCGAGCCAGTTCATGACACTAAAGTTCGTTTTCACAAAAAAAATGTGTTCTTCTAGGAATCAGGGGCGCCAACCTCGGGGGGTAAGTCGGGTGGCCGCCCGACCTATTACAAGACTATTGTCAGACGATAATTTCTACATGAGATAGTAAGTTTAGTTTTCCAAAGAGGCATCAATCTCTCTATGCATCTCACTATGTGTGGATGTACCTTCAAGCTCACAAAAAGTTATTAAAATCATTATCCTCCGTTGCGCGCACTCCCCTTGTTAGCAGTAAAATTGTTATTTTATCTGACTTCACGATTATCAATGAAAATTCTTCAAATTTAGAACCGTTTACGTAATTTTAAATTCTTTATATTTGAAAACTGTTTTATTGCTTAAATCAGTAAGTGTATTTTCTTTTATATACATTTTATGATCTGCGTAATATATTATACATAAGAAACACAAATATCCTGGAATACAGAGACTTATTGGCTTCTATTAATTCAGTCTGCATTTAAGAGGGAAAATGAGAAAGAGTAGAGGAGCAAGGGAAAGGCTGTGAGACCTGCAATTTAATGAATATTTTATTTGATGAAAATTTAATTACCTTGAGGAAATCAACAAAACGGACGTACGATTTGAATAAGCTAACGACACTTTGAGCAAAATGAACGCTGTCCACGGACCAAGCCCCAAATCTATAGGCTATTAATGCCTCGCAGACAGAGATCGTCAGTTTGAGTCTGTGCAACGCTTTCTGCGATTTAGGAAGATTGTCCAGCAAATCAGTTGTTTCATTCTAAAAATTGTACAGGAATTATCAAATTGAGCATAAAAAATATTAATTTGCTGAGTGAATAGTGAATACTTTAGAAGAATCGAGATTTAAATTATTTTACCAAATTTAGGTGTTCTGCTTCAGTTCGAGACATTCTTTTGCAAAGAGATTCTAGTATCATAGCAAATTGGTGGACAGCTTCATAATTCTTCGAAGCAGTTTTTATGTATATTTTCTGTATCAAAAAAACCAATTCACCTAGAGGTTCTTGTAAAATCTCTTCGGCGCCTTGAGTTATTGTGCATTTGTCAAAAATAACAGGCGGCACGATATCTTCATCGGGCTCGTAAAACAGCTTAAAGTGTTCAAGCAGCATCTCAGTCACAAATTCTGCTAATTCTGAGTTGACAGTAATAGCATCGTGGAGGCCTATAACAAAAACTGAGTATTAATTGTTTGCAATTTTTATATTAACAAAGCAGACATCGGACTCATCCTAGGTGAGAACATCCACGTGGAATTTCGTCTGGAATTTCATGTCGAAAATTATGTGGCAACCCACGTGAATTCATCCAACCAATTAGAGAATATAACCAATAAGTACCTTTAACTCATGAAATAAAATTTCCAGCTTTGTATCTACAAACATTGTATCACTAAATTTTTTTATTGAAAAATGAAAGGTTTCAGACATATGCCCTTACGTATAACGAGTTGTAGCAATTTAAGCAATAAACATCTCGAGATTTTGGAATGTACAAACTGATAATTTATTCGTTTAAATTATTTCTTATTCCTGGACAAATTTAAACAGAATGCAGTACTGTAGGGGCTTTTCACTTTTTCCACCCCTCCCCTTCGTCAAAGATTATCACACAAAGCTTGAACCCCGCCCCCCCGGGTGACGTCACAAATACGAACTTACAAGAATACTTTAACAGACTTTGCAGCAGTCCGAAATACTATAAAAAACGGAAAATGGTGTCTCTCAAAAAAATAAGGAAATAATAGAAGAATAAATTCTTTTAACTAAAATTAATTTATAGCTAAAAAGTCGAATGTTTTAGAAAATATTTGACTTTTAAACCAGAAACGATCAATTTTCTACCAAGAATGATGAATTTTCAAGAGTCCAGAAACCTTGATTAAGCAAAATAGATTATTAAAGCACTAGCAAAAGAGACACATTCTTAAACAAATAGTTGAATTTCCATCCTTCCAGGATGAATTTTCAACCAAACTGTCCAATATTCAAACAAAAAAGAATTAACTTTAACCACAAAACGTTGCATTTCTAATAAAAAAGTCGAATCTTTAAGCCAAAAAGATGAATTTTTAAGAAGGCAGTTGAATTTTCGACCAAGAAACATTGATTTGCAACCAAGACCTTTCCTACATTTGCAACCAAATAGTTGAACTTTCAAGCAAAAGAGACTAATTTTCAACAAAAGTACTTAGAGAACCTTTTTCGCTAGAAGTACCGGTCCCACGACTCTCCAGAGATGACCAACTTCCTTGCTAGGCAAGTGTTCACCGCATGGGCCACTGAGGCTCTTCCAGAGTGCGAGGCGGGAATCGAACCCGCAAGCCGACGGAGTGGGTCTAAAGCCTATGCCTTAACCCCCACGACCATCGTCCCACTAATAATCTGACATATTTGTTTTCCATTGAAAGAGGGTTTTCATGAATCTATGTTAAATTTCTTGGAAAACTGCCAGTTACTACACTTGTCAATATACGTCATCATGAGGTTCTGCTACCTGGGCTTCCATCAGGAATTATGACATTAGGAACAGTGGTGTAGTCGAGGCCTGGCGGGGCCTGACGGTGCCAGGCCACTTATTTGTCACATGGAAATTTTTTCGCTAGGTATCATTAAGAGAGCCATCTGCATAATATTGAGAATTTAATTTTAAGACAGAATGAAACCCAACTTTCGGACAACAAAATACCATGAAAAGATATTTATGGAAATTGATGGAATATACAGTATAATATCTAAAATTTCCGGAATACAGTAAACTATTACTGGATATCCCGGATCGTAAATTTATCCCTCTCAGAGTCTCAGAGACTCAGGCACTTGCAATGAACGGAACAATGGTCTATACTCTATAGAACAGTGGCCGGTGAACTATTAGAAGACTTTTGTTAGTGAGCAGCTAAAAATGTCGAACTTTGAAAAATAAATAATTTGGAATTGGTGGTCTGAGAATCAGATATTCGAAATCTATCATTTTTTTTCGACTCCTAGCGTACGTAATTTGTTCAAGGAAGTTTAAAATTTGATCAGTACGACTCAAGTAACAATATTATTGCTTGCCAAATATTGATATTTTTTAGCCAAATTTTATATTCATGGAATCATAAAAAATTGCAGATTATGAATGTCTTATTTTCAAAGCACAGACTGGAAAATTGAAGATTTAATAAAGTTCGTCATATTAGCCTGTTTGTGAACAAAGGGAGCCTGCTGGAGAGGATCGATCAACGCGAACCTGTCGATAGTTTACCAGAAAATAGGCTAATGGGTCAACAAAAATAGGCGGGGTAGAAGCTTTTCAACCCAAAACCTAATTTCCTCAGAATTGTGGCCCGAACATCCGCACATTCTATTAAGAATTCAATTTTGAGGAAGAATAAACTCACTTCAGGACAACAATAAAGTTATATCTATGGCAATGGCTGGATTATAATATTTGGAACTTCCTGCCTAAAGTAAGTCTTTGTTGTAGGATTTTACAGTTTATAGTCTATACTGTCTTAATACCCATGTTTATTTAGGACAACTGAGTTTCGGAGTCTGAGTCTCAGGCACTTGCAATAAACGAAACAATTGTCTATGCAAAAGTGGTCGGCAAACCTTGAGTACAGGACTTTTGTGAATAAGCAGATAAAAATCACAAAATTTAAAAAATGTTTAATTTTGCAATTAATGTTTTGAAAATAATATATTTATTCAGAATGTACCATTTTTCTCAATTCCGAGCATATATAATTTTCTGAAAAAGTTTAAAATTTCATACGTTTAATTCAAGCAACAACATTTTTTTTTATTCCATTTTTTAACTTTCAAAGACAAATTGTATATACGTGGAATCGTAAATACTTGTAGATTCCAAATATATAATTTTCAAATCGTACACTGAAAAATTAAAAAGTTAAACTCCATAATTTTGCCTGCTTATGAACAAAGGGTGCCTCCTGTGGGAAGGGTCAGTTAGGTGGGGAATCATCATGGATTTGGTCAAAGACTAAAAGAGCAAGCTCCTCAACTCAGCACTTTTCCTCATAATTCTGTCTTGAACTTCGAGTGAAGTGGTGCTTTCGAATTTGCTTGTGTTATCAGCGATACCAACGGCTATACCACGCTGAAAACACCAGTTCTCGTAAGATCACTGAAATTATGCAGTGTTGTGCGCGGTTAGTACTTGGATGGGTGACCGTTCGGGATACTGCGTGCTGTTGGCCCGTCGTGGATGTGGTGAGCCCACACTTGTAGTTATTTAATACAAGAAACTATTCACCTAGAAACACTACCCGAATCGGGTACTTTCACGCCTACACCGAAAGGGAAATGGCTTAATGGTATGCATACACACATACATCAGAAGTCTGTGCGCTTCTCTATCTGAACTCTAAGGTAAGTGAATACAACTTTTTACTAATTCAAAATATGACTAAGTCGTTCAGGAATACTGTGATAAGAAATTCTACCTTTTAGGGGGGTCAGGCGATTTTAAGCAACATAGAATTTGGCGAAAGGAAAAAAAATTGATTGACAGCTTTTAGTTAGTTCATTTTATTTCACCTAACCTTGTTGCGACCTATTTTTTTTTTTAATTTTGATGATTTAGTATAATAATTATGCAGGTTTTAAGGCTCATTTATCACATAAATATACTAAATTATTTTATTTTTATTTCGAATTTTGAATCGCAAAGTACAAAAGTGTGAAAAAATAAGTTAAATAAGTTAAAATTTTATTTTACAAAAGGAAAAGGTTAATTAGCAAAATATATATTAAAATTAAACCTAGTGACAATATATACAATATATTTCAATTCATGCAGGCCGGCGGGTGAAATGTTCAGAATTACCCTGCACATGAAATATGTTTTTTTACGTGGAAAACAAGGAGACGCGTATTTTTTTAAAATTGAGATAACGACATTTTCGCATTTTTTACGAATAGTATAATATTGTGCGCGCTATGCGCGCACTAACACTTTCTCTAAAGGAAAAAATCTATCGATTTTTCAGGAAAGTGACAGGACACATTTTTTAAATAGATTTCACAGAAAATCTTTTTCACTTTTTAGACACTTTTTATTCAATATCAGTCACTTTTTTTATTAAGTTGAAACAATTCAAGGGCAAAAACTGTATTCCAATTACTTACATTATTTTTAATTCGTATTGAATTCGTATCAGTTTCATGAAAGTCATTTTGGGTTTGTAACTCCATTTTAATTTATCTAGATTTTACCATGAATTTTGACATTTGGACTTTACCTAAAATCGGTACAACCTCATTTTACCTAAATCGATGGACATTTTTCACAGGGTGTCCAGCGACCTTGAAAACCTGAAATTCTCCTTGATTTTTTTTTTTTTTTTGAATCTTGAAAACCCGGAAATCTCCTTGCAATTTTCACAAGAACCTTGAATTACATTTTTTTCTTTGAAAACAGTTATTTGATTGAAATACAAAAAGTAATTTGAATCTTTTAGACTATTATGAAAGAAACATCTCTTTTAGAAGAAATCTTACTACTGAGAAGTTTTTTACTCATCAAGATATAATCAATCTTTCACCGATTACAGAATGAATGAAGAGATTTCTAGGCATTTCTTGTAGAATTTTCCAATTATTTTATAGATCGCAATGAACAGACTTTAATATTTTGGACAATTCGATATGTTTTTAATTTCGGCTCCGCTGAGATAGAATGTTAAAGTATACATTGTTTTTTGATATTCAACTTACAAATTATAAAAATTATTAGTTGAAAGTATATTTTTTTATTTACTGAAGCAATTGTAAGCCAGATAGAGGGTTATTTTGCTGCAGTTGAAAATATTGATGTTAATCCAGTTTCAGAATTAGAATGAGCCATGGCCGTATAACGAATTTTTCAAAGGTTTCACCACTTGATTTTTGAGTGTACACCAGATTACAAAAAATAACAAAAGATTTCAGTAGGTTTCAAAGTATTTCAAAGATTTTGTAACGGATTTCAGAGATTTGAACAAAAAAACAAAGCGTGTAAACCAGATTTAAAATATTTTACAACAATTCCACAAAGCTATTCAAATTTTCAAAAGATTTAAAGGATTGCAAAGATTTGAAAAAGGGTACAGTACACCAGATTTCAAAGATTTTTAAACATTTCGAAAATTTGAAATGATTTCAAAAAGTATCAAAACATTTTAAAAGATTTGATAAGATTTCACTCAGATTTAAAATAATTCGATGATTTCAACGAATCAGAAAGATTTCACAAACAAAGATGTAAGAAAAATTTCACAAATTTTTCAAAATATTTTACAAAGATTACACACAAATTTCCC
Source organism: Andricus quercusramuli (assembly GCA_932178445.1). Lineage (NCBI taxonomy): Eukaryota > Metazoa > Arthropoda > Insecta > Hymenoptera > Cynipidae > Andricus > Andricus quercusramuli. The sequence continues at coordinate 49,596 of CAKNXH010059302.1, read as the reverse complement.
AAAGATTTTAAAACTTTCAAATTATCTCAATGATTCTAAAGATTTCAAAAAGGTTATAGTAAACCAGATTGCAAAGATTTCAAAACATTTCGAAGATTTCAAACGATTTTGAATATTTCAATGATTTCATACGAAGACGAAATATTTCACAAACAAAGATTAAAGAAGGCTTTCACAAATATTTCAAAGATTTCATAAAAATTTCAAAAGATTTCAAAAAATGTCACAAAAATTTAAGGATTTTAAAGATTTCAAGGATTTCAAATATTTTACAAAAATTTAACAAGATTCCAAAAGGTTTGACAGAAATTTCAAGGTTTCACGATTTAACAACGTAACAATTTAGTTACTGAACGAAAGTGAATTGTGACAACATAGTGATTCTTCACGATTACCAGTGAAATGCCTAAAGTAATTGGTTCCGTGTGTAACAACGCATTCGCGAGGAGTGATAGTTTGAAGTTACATATTATAAGAAAACATCCGAAGGACTTTGAAGATTTGTATAAGAAAAAACTAACTAAAATTACGTGTATGTTTTGTGATAAGTGTTTTGGAAAAAAGTACACCCTAAAGGATCACGTTGGCCGATATCACGCCCAGCATTTTCATGAAGTTTACCCGAAATTAGCTTCCTATTTCAGATGTGACCATTGTAAAAAGAATTTTAACTGCAAACGTCATTAGAGGTCCCACATGAGAGTGCATGAGCACACAGTTTCGAAAAACAGGCGGCAAAAAACCAGTAAAGGACCATCTGCTTACCAAGTTTGCTTGCTGTTGGCCAGGAATATATGTACAACCTGATCAGAGGAAGAGACATTTGAAGCTGAAAGGAAGCAGAAAACTTAAGGCATTTTGTCCTGCATCTATAAGCTTAATAACTAACACTGGGGGTAAGTTTTTTTTAATTCTTTATTTATTTTATTAGCTAGATTAGACAATGTCAACAATTTCAAATAGTTACTTTTATTCAAATTTGAAAATTCATTGAAAAAAATAATTAAAATTTCTAATTAAAGCGTTTGAAATTAAACATATATTTTATTTTTAAATATTTTTGCTTCCTCATAGAAGAAGCTTTGTAAAGGTAAAATTTACCAAAATTTCTGAATTCATTTAATTGAACCTTCCTCAATTTAAAAATGTCTCATACAATGTTCTGAGCAATTGTCCGGATGTGTGTGTGTTTCTGTATGTGTGTGTGTGTGTGTGTTTGTGTGTCACACTTTGTTGTGAACATGATAACTTGAAAACGATTGCAGATAAATTGATGAAATTGAGAGGGCTTATTTTCACCAATGATATCTTGACACTGCCCGATGGATTTATAAAAATATTTATTGCATTTTTTTTAGCACTCAATAATATTTTAAAAATCGGTTTTTCATGGTAAAACTTTTTTTTATCAGCATTTAAATGTGTCAATTTATAATGATGTAATAATATTCATACGCATTATTAAAGATTAATTGAGGAAGTTATGCTCATTTATAATATTTGAATCAGCTGTTTCAAACAGAAAATACATTTAGCAAATACACTCTCTAATTGTAAATACAAGCAAAGCGGAAACACTCGAGATCGAATTCACAGCTAGTTTTTTTTTAAAAGGAATAAGTAAGGCCGGTTGTGCACATTGAAATTTAAAAATAGTTTCGTTTGAAATTCAAATAGTTTTGAATTTGAAGCGATTACAACTGATTATAGTTACTTCTCGTTGTTGCAGGTTTCCGCGCTGTGAAATTCCTTAAAACACACGTGGGAAATAAATGTGAACCATCTGAATCACATGTCATTAAGCAAAACAGAAAAGGAAGAGCTGGCGAAAAAAATTGCACAGAAAATCCCATTTGATGTAATTTTAGACGAAATGAAAGAGTCCGTAGTTGATTCTACTTTACGAAGGATTCATCTGAGCAAAAAGAAAGACCTTTTTAATCTGGAGTATTCATATCAGCTTGCGCATCCACCAACCTGACACAAAAATAATGCTATGAGCGTAGAAGTATGGGTGAATTCGATGAAACAGCAGGGGGCAGTATCCTATTTCATAAACCACAAGGTGTTACATGCAGTGATCATCCGCAATTTGAACAAGAAGACTTCATTTTAATAATTATTACGTCTTCACAGGCAGAATTATTGAAAAAATATGGGGATGATATCATATGTATGGATGGTACACTAGGGTGGTCCAAATTTATACCTGTAAAAATTCGACTTTCGATTTTTGGTGATAAAACCCCCCCATTTTGTCCGTTTTCCGGAAAAAGAAATTCCGCATTTTTTTTAACGTCAACGTGCTCCCGGGCTTGTGAAATTAACATGGGGTTTTAAATGGGAAAATCTCGATTTAAAAAAAAATGGAAAAAAGAAGTACTTGTTATACATCTTGTGTCAATTAAAGTATTTTCACCTCTTGAGGAGTATTTAAGGAATAATTTCCAACCAATAGCTTTTAATTTTGACACACCTGAACCCATTTAATTGTGCCCGGAAAATGCCCCAAAAAATGCAAAATAGCAGTTTTCTATCAAATTCATGCTAAAGACGGTATTTTAAAACAAATTTTCAACATGAATTCTTTTTAATCGATAAGTGACGAGTTTTAAAGTATATTTTAAATAACTGTAAATTGCTTAAACAATTAGTATTTGTTTAAACAATTTTTTCCCCCTGTAAATCGTGAAAAGTTATTATTTTTCGGAATAAATCGTACAAAGTTGATGAATGTCAAGAGTAGTAGTTCTTGTTTAACTTACTTGGTAATAATTTAAACAATTTTCATTTGTTTAAACATTTTTTTCTCCCTAAAATCGTAAAAAGTTATTATTTTCTGAAAATAATGACACAATTAAAGAATGTTGAAAGCAATACATTTTTGAAGGATGTTTAGTAATAATTTAAACAATTTTGATTTGTTCAAACAATTTTTCCCCCTGTAAAGCGCGAAAAATTATTACTTTCTGGAATGAATGACACAATTAAAGGAATTAAAGTTAAACAATTTTTGTGGACGCTTATTACCCGAAATTCATTTGAAAAATTATTCATTTTAACGAATATGATCTGAAAAAATAACTACTCATAACAAACTGCAAAAATGGTTTATATTATTGATTATTAATGATTATTGATTGTTTAAATAATTTCAAAGTATCTTAAGTAAAAAAATATTGTTCTTAAAATTCGTTAATTGTGTCATTAACTGCTGAAAAGAATAAATTATCTCAATTTGCAGAGAAAAAAATGTTTAAGCAAAAAAAAATTGTTTAAGCAAATGAAAATTATTTTAAAAATTGCTAAATATTCTGTAGAAAAGAATATTACTCTTAAATTCCTTTAATTGTGTCATTAATTCCAGAAAGTAATAATTTTTCACGCTTTACAGGTGGAAAAAATTGTTTAAACAAATCAAAATTGTTTAAATAATTACTAAACATCCTTTAAAAATGAATTGCTTTCAACATTCTTTAATTGTGTCATTATTTTCAGAAAATAATAACTTTTTATGATTTTAGGGAGAAAAAATTGGTTAAGCAAATATAAATTGTTTAAATATGTGGTGACCACCCGTTAGCAGCAATTTATATTTTATATTAGTCTTGAATTAATTTAATTCCATTCATTATCAAACTACTTCAATCTTAATTCGTTTTCCCATTTAGGGTTATATTTCAAAGACGCTACCGGAAATCAGTTAGGCACTGGATGGTTCCAGCACTTTCTATAGGATTCTAGGCGCGTCTATGCTTGTAAAGGGTCTTTCCAGAACCTTCGATGACGTAGTCCTAGTTTAGGCAGTAGTCAAGTCTGTCAGTACGCTCGCCTCTTCCCGGTCACATTGTCATTCATATTTACAGTAAAATATATTTGATTGTTGTAGTTAAAATAAAGCTATTTATTTCGCACACCCAAGAACGCGCCTCCACAAAATAATTACAAAATAAGTTAAACAAGAACTACTACTCTTGACATTCATAAAGTTTGTACAATTTATTCCGAAAGATGATAACTTTTCACGATTTACAGGGGAAAAAATTGTTTAAACAAATAATAATTGTTTGAACAATTTAAAATTATTTAAAATATAATTTAAAACTCGTCACTTATGAATTAATAATAACTTGTCGGGGCATTTTCCGGGCACAATTAAAGGGGTTCAGGTGTGTCAAAATTAAAAGCTATTGGGTGGAAAATATAGTTTAAAACTCGTCACTTATGGATTAATAATAATTCATGTTGAAATTTTTTTTTAAAACACCGCCTTTAGCATGAATTTGATAGAAAACTGCTATTTTGCATTTTTTGGGGCATTTTCCGGGCACAATTAAAGGGGTTCAGGTGTGTCAAAATTAAAAGCTATAGGGTGGAAATTATTCCTTAAATACTCCTCAAGAGGTGACAAAACTTTAATTGACAAAAAATGTATGACAAGTACTTCTTTTTTCCATTTTTTTTTTAATCGAGCTTTTCCCATTTAAAACCCCATGTTAATTTCAAAAGCCCGGGGGCACGGGTTAACGTTGAAAAAAAAATTACGGAATTTCTTTTTTCGGAAAACGAACAAAATGGGGGGGGGTTTTATCACCAAAAATCAAAAGTCGAACTCCGAGAGGGATTTCCTGCAGCATTTTTAATTTCGAACCGATCAGATCAAGATGTGTCCAATTTATTTTTCTCGAAAATGAAAAAACAGGTTGGAGTTATAAAATGTAAAACGTTTATGACAGATATGGCGGACGCATATTACAATGCATGGCTTCAAACAATGGGGGAACTAGAGAGAAGGTAAAAATTTGATTAATCAGTGTAATTTTAACTGAAAATTGGTTCAAAATAATTATTATTATTGTTATTTCAGGTTGTACTGCACGTGGCACGTTGATAAGGCTTGGCGGAAAAACACACACACACACAAATAACGTCAAAAGAACTTCTTGTAAGCATTTAAACATTCAATATTTCTTTAATGGAATTAAAAATGTTGACGTAAACAACCATAATCTTAAAAATATGTTTTCGTTTATTTTAGGCACATGTGTGTAAACAACTCAGAGTTATTCTTCAAGAACGAGATGAAAAGGCTTTTGAAAGGATGGTGTCGAAGTTCTTGCAGAGTCACAGTGAAAATTCGGAAATGACTGACTTTTTGATATATTTTGATCAATATTTAAAGAATCCGCACACTTGGGCCTATTGTTACAGAAAGCGTGTAAACATCAATACTAACATGCGTTTGGAAAGGCTCCATAGAGCATTAAAGTATGAATACCTGAATGGAAAGAAGATAAAGAGATTAGATAAGTCAATAACTGTAATTACGAGATATGTGAGCGATAAATTGTTTGACAAAATAATTTCTGAGCACAAAGGGAAACTCTGTACCATTATTTCAAATATCAGATCAAGGCATAAGACATCAGACGAAGTGGGTGCAAGCTTTATCATTAGAACCCATAAATATGCATCTTTCCAATTTTATTTTAAGATAGGTTATTTCATGATATGTGACGTGCGCCGAAGAAAGGGGGCTTACTCTAAAAAAATCGAAATCGAGGTTTTTACACCTTTCGATAGTTTTTGAGTTGCTCTCTTTAATGAAAACATCGAAAAAAAATTTCGAACGTTATTATTGCTAATAATTGAGTTGCTAGGTACCCGAGAAATCAGGCTTTCGCTCGAGAGCTCGAGATCAAGTGAAACACCTCCCACCAATCACCACTACATCTCCGCGTCTCATCTATACCCGTCCGTGAGCCGCGTCTACGACCTATCTCTTTCCTCGTGAGAATGAAGTGGTAAGTGGAGAGGGAAGATTTCGTGAGTTTTCCCTCTCTCCTAAAAGTCGCGTCTATCCGGTTGACTTCGACCGCTCGCCCTGAAAAATCATACTTTCCAGAGTAAGCCCCCTTTCTTCGGCGCACGTCACATATATTGAATTTTTTTTTTTTTTTTTTCGTTCGAGTGCTCGTGCTAAGCGGTTCGCTCTGTGTATTTCTCCGTTCTTAATGGTACTTTTTTGAGCGTTTGTGGCGTGCTATATCTCGCCATTCTGGGAATTACTAACTATCATAGTGCCAATGTTTTTTTGATGTGAGATTTAGTTTCGGTGTTATGGAAGTGCAAAGAGGTCTAGGGTCTCTTTTTTGAACTTTGAATGTGGCTGGTGCAGTCTGATGCACCTTCTCCTGTGAAAATTCAATCAATTGAATGTGCTCAACTCGCTTGAATGCGCTTTGGAATTTGTGATATTTTGGCCAAATGTGTGTGGCTTGTGGAATGTTTCTGAGAGTTTTTAACGCAACTTTAAAGTGATTCTTTGGAAACTTTTATGCCTTATCTTTGCTGACAATCTTTTGCTTGGTCTAAGGTCACTCATAACCTCTACTTTTTTTGCAATGCTGACATGCTTTGATTTTGAATATCACTCACCAACACAAGCTGGTATTGTATAAACTGTATTTTGATGTATATCTGGTGTTTATAACCGCTCCTAATCTCTCCACTTTCTCCAATATGCCTCTTTCTTAACTCATCCTATAATAATTTAGTCTGCTTTTGCTTGAGCCATAAATTGCTTCCGCTTTCACTAATTTTAAATTTAATCGAATTTTCGGTCATGGTTGGGATCTTAAAATTTAAAAATTTTAAACTGTTTTATTGAAGAACCCTTCCATTTGGCATTGACTGTAAAGTGAAATTTTTGTGATAAATCTTTCCTTTCGTTGTAATTACATATGCAACAAATTAAATTTTTGCCTGCAATTATGGTTTACGCATAAAGTGCTTGCTGGGGTGCGAGCTTGTAGAATAATAATTTTTGTCCGGTATATGTTACATTAGGATGATATTTTCAGATGGATCTCTGAACCTGGTATCATGTCATCTCTTGGGAACTCGGGTGCCATTAGCAAGTCACTGATTAGTCGAGTCGCTGATTTTAATTCTATCCCGAATCAGGGTAAATCGGAATTCAACAGAACCCGAGAAGTGTTGGGTTCGCAGCTTCTATGGATAAGGGAGGGTGTGAATACAGATTTTCGGTTTTTAGAATCATCCCCCTCTTCGTTTATAGTTTTGATGGAAAGCACTAATCCTCAAAAAAGATTAGGTAGATTTGATCGATTGGGTCTTGCCGACAAAATCGACGAACTTATTTCCGGGGGTAGGAAAATTTTAAGAAATGGCCAGAATCAAGTTAAAATATTTTGTGATGATTGGAGAGAAGCAAATATTCTTTTGGATTCTGTGGATTTGGTCCGTTCGGGTCTTAAGCTGTTTGTTCCGTCATCTCTGATTAGCAAAAAGGCTTTTATCAGAGATGTTGATCCAAAATATTCACCTCTTAGTATTTTCAATCGCGCTGATTCATCTTTAAAGGACTCCACACTGGCTGTTAGAAGGAGAACCAACCCGGATAATACTCTCTCTGATAGGGTTGAATTTACTTTTTCTCTGCCAAATGTACCGAATAGTATCTTCTTGTCGGGCTGGGAATTTACTATGACCCCTGTAATTCCCCCTCCAATTCGTTGCTATAGATATCAGAGATTTAGATAATTTGCTAACCAATGCCGTGGTACCAGACCTGTCTGCGAGTTTTGCGGTGATTTTCATCATACAAATGCTTGCCATAATAGATTGAGAAAGGTCAGCTGTGCCAAATGCCAAGATTGCCATTCCACTTCATCTCGGGACTGTCCTGTCTATGCCCACGAATTTGAAATTATGAAGTATAGATTTCTGCATGATTGTGGTTATGACCAGGCGGACGTAGCTCTTGCCCAACGAGGTATGATAGTTCCTGGCTCCAGACGTAGGGATTTATCATGTACACACCTAAATATAGATCAGGATGAGGTTCTTTCTGAGACTGGGGGTGGTAACATGATAGAAAATTTTGCAACTCGGTCTGATATGACTACAAGTCTTGTCTCGCAACCAAATTGTGTCGAGGAGGGTCCTTCTATCAGGAATATTGACAGTTCGGTTCCTGAAGATCTCCTGAACATGTCAAGGTGGAACGACATCACCTCTACTAGGCTGCTGGGTGATAGTATTGTTGACGTATCACTTATTAGTCTTTTAAGTCAAAATCTCAATTTACCCAATCCGAGAATCCATCAAGTGTCCTTGTCTTCTCGTATCTCGCTTCCTACTGAGTATTGTACCTTAGATTTAGATTAGTCTGCTTTTGCAGAACAAGTTATATTGTCTGTTTGTTCGTCTGATAGTTTAGATTATTGTTAGCTTGTTATTTAGCAAACCTAGTAGGTAAATGGAATTTTCTCTTACAGAGGCTTTCTTTTTGTTCGTTTTGATTCTATTAGAATAACAATAATTTATAGTTCGCTGCCATCATTCTGAACTCATTATCCACTACATACCTGTCTCTGGATACACACATGGTTTCTACTATCTAGGCTTAGTATATATAGGTTTATTAGTAGGTGTTATATTTTTCTTTGTTATTTTTTTTCCAAGCATGTTAAGTGAGTTTAAATCTGTCTTCGATGGCAGGAGGGTCCAAGGGTAAGTTAAAATTTGCTAACTGGAATGCGCATAGTGTGCTGAAGAAGAGAGCTGAATTTGACATAATCCTTGCGGAGTATGATCTGGATGTGTTATGTGTTACCGAAACCTGGTTAGGTTCGAGGCAGGTTTGTGAATTTCCTGGTTACATTACTCACAGATGTGACAGTCTTAGAAATAGAGGGGGCCGTACGGCTATTTTAGTCAAGAGGGACCTTCGCTTCAGAATGCTTGACCTGGGTGATCTTGTACTGGGAGATTTAGACGCTGTATGCATTATTTTGCTTACTTCCATGGGAACTATTGCAGTACTGTCGGTCTATTGTCCTCCTCTGTGTGATACCAAATATGGCACTTGGTGTGAAATAATCAACTTTGCGGATGGAGTGGACCATATTCTTCTCTGTGGGGATTTTAATGCTCATTCTGGAATGTGGGATGCGGTTTGAGAGAATGCCTCGGGGAGGGAACTAAGTTTGGCTGTTTCTGATAGGGACATTGTTCCTCTGAATTACCATGAGCCTACCTTTCTTCCTTCCCCGGGCCAATCTGGTTCAAACCTCGATCTGGGTTTTCTCTCTGCTTCCCTGGTTCACCTGGCCTCGGTGGATATTTCGGAGGACACCTTTCATTCTGATCACTTTCTTGTGTATGGATGTATCGATGCCACTCCTACGATGTCCGGCTCATCATCCAGGAGATTTGACATCAAGTCTCTGGATTGGTTCCTCTTCCGCAAGGGCGTTGAGGAGTTGATTCCGTCCCTTGTGCAGGAATTAAATGGTGGTTCGAACCCGTCTAGAGTATATGATCATTTTATGGATCATGTTTTCGGGATTCTGGTGGAATGTGGGGCGTTTCGATGTGGCTCGCTGGGGGGTAAGAGGAAGGCTCAACCCTTATGATGGAATTCCGAATGTGATGAGGCATTGGTTCGTAGGAGGACAGCTTTGAAGGACTATCTGGCTAATCAGACGAGAGAGGAGAAGGCTGTTTGTAAGGGAATTGATCAGGAGGTTAAGCGGTTTCTTAGGTTTCAGAAGTTCTGTGCCTTTCAGGACTTTAGTGAGACGCTCAGTCCCGGTTCGGGTATGCCCAAGGTTTGGCGAACTGTTCGGGCCCTGGCCTCAAAATCAACCGCGAGCAGCACTGGAATAGTCACTGATAAAAATTCACCAGAATTACAGAAACTTCAGGATGATCTGGTTTCCGCTCATATTCCCCCTATGGAAATTCCTCCTGTGTCCTTGATAGATGAATCTGATCCTATGAACTTGCCATTCTCAAGAACCGAGTTTGAAGTTGCTCTCAAGGCCTGTGAGGCGAGGACTTCTCCGGGGTTGGATGGAATAACTTATGAGATAATAAGAGCTTTTTCTGCTGGTGTACTGGATTTCATCTATCTTCTCTTCAATAGGATGTTTGCGACTTCTCTATACCCGGAAGTCTGGACGGAGACTTTGGTTATTTGCATTCCGAAACCTGCTGGTAAGGGATTTCGCCCAATATCCCTAACCTCTTGTATGGGAAAGCTTTTTGAGAGGCTTGTACAGAGAAGTTTGGAGTTTTTGGCTGAGAAGAGAAACTGGATTCCTAGTTTCCAATATGGGTTTCGACGAGGCAGATCGGCTCTTGATTGTGTAGCTTCAGTTACAACTGAGGTTATCCAGGGTCTTGGTGAGGCGGAACCTACCTTGGCATTGGCTATTGACATAAGGGGTGCCTTCCATGCAGTTCTTCCGGGGGTGCTCATAGATAATCTCAGGGAATTGGAAGTTCCGGCCAGAATCCTGAATTTTATTTCGTTCCTGACTGCTAGGAGGAAGCCTTTCTTCTCATCTGACTCCAATGATCCAAGGATGTGTGGCGTGGAGGTCCCTCAGGGGGGGGGGGGTTATCCCCAATCCTGTTCAACCTTGATCTTGGAAGGCTGGAGGATTGTCTCCCGAGAGGTGTTAGAGCCTGGCAGTACGCGGATGACTTGCTATTGATGGTAAAAAGTCGGGACATAGGGGCAGCCTTAGAACTTCTTCGAAGTGCGGTTGTCTTACTTTCGGTTTGGCTCACGTCATTGGGTCTTTCTATATCGCTTCCAAAATGCCAGCTTTGTGTCTTCTTAAGAGGTCGTGTTGTTCTGGAGAAAATCACGCTTGTGGTTGTATTGGATATGCGTCTTACATGGGCTCCGCACATTAAATACATCGCAGGCAATGCACTCCGAGCGATAAACGTTCTACGGGTTATTGCAAAGGTTTCGTGGGGCGCTGACCCATCTACCTTGGAATTGGTGAACAGAAACCTGGTCAGGGCTTGCTTGGAATGGGGTGCCCCGCTTCTTGCGTGTGCCAGTTGCTCTGCACTTTGCATCCTGGACAGGGTGCAATATCAAGCTCTGAGGGTAATCCTTGGATGTATGAGATCTACTCCAATCTCGGTTCTCTTATCGGAGGCTAATGAACCCCCCCCCCCCCCCCCTCAGCATTCGTAGATCTATGCTTCCTCAGAGGTTCCTGCTACGAAATTACGCATGGCGTAATAATCCACTTACACCGAAGTTGCAATTAGTTACAGAAAAGTGTAGGTCAGGGAGTCTCCGCCAGAGTAGAAGGAAAGGAGGAAGAACTTTTAGGGTTAGATTAGAAAAGACTGGCCTAATTGCAATCTTTGATTCAATGTGGGGAGTTCTTCGGTGTGTTTCGCGATCTTTCATGCCAGCCTACTTTGATAGTGAATGGGAGGACCTCATCTTTGAGGCTAAAATCGATCTTGACTCCGGGGAGGTTTTTAGGGAGTCGGGTGACCCAGCTGGGGCATTCGAGGGATTTCACTCTACGGCTTATCCGGCTGCAACGCGGATTTTCACCGATGGTTCGGTTGATAGGACGTCGGAGACCTCGGGTTGTGCCTTTTACATTCCGGAGTTGGATTTCAGATTTGGTCTTCCCCTTTAGTGGGGTTTTTCGATTCTCTCATCTGAGCTCTATGCGATACTATCTGCTGTCAAGCATGTTTTGAAGGGAGGTACAGGGAGTTTTGTCATTTGCACGGACTCTCAATCCGCTTTGTGCTGTATTAGAGATAGGTTCTTGGATCCTCAGGTCACAATTCTGGCACGAAAGATTGGGGATCTTTTGGCGAGGGCTTCCAGACTTGGTCACACAATCGTGTTGATGTGGGTCCCGACTCACGCTGGAATCCCAGGAAATGAAGCCGCTGATCTGTGTGCGAGATCTGCAAGTCTTTTGCCTTTCAGACTTCAAACGGGGCTGGGAAGAGGGGATATGGTGAGCAGCATAAGGCAGGATTTTGAGTCTTGGTGCTCACGCCTTTGGCCGTATTAGAGGGATGTCAATTGTAGGAGAGAATATTTTAATCCGGTTGCATTTAAGACCCCTAGGCCTTGGTTTAGGGCTTTTAGATTCTCCAGAAGGTACCTGAACCTGATTACGCGACTTAGAACTTCTCACATCTGTACTAGTAATCACTTCCGGAAAATGGGGCGGAATATACCGGGCGAATGTGAATGTGGTGACGGGTTCAGAGATCTTGACCATTTAATACATGAATGTTCCCTCGTTCCAGAAGGTAGACCAACCTTCTTGGGCTATCTTTCCAGACGGTTTCCGGGTAGAATTCTAAATCAAGTCAGTCTTTCGGAGTTCATTTTTGAGCCAGACACTGAGGCAGTTAGCGAAATTGGGGGGTTCTTCGGCACGACTGGAGTCTACGTTCGGGCTCACAGTCATTGGAGGAACACACTCATTGGACTGGACTATTTATGGAAATTACCTGGGAAAATACAAGTGTGGAAATTTTATGTTTAGTTCTGGCCGTTTGCTGAATAGCAGTAAGCCACAATCAAGAAGAAGAAGAAGGATCTCTCGGTGCGCTACAGACTCCAGTCTGATTGCCAGCTCACCGCCACGGACTAGAGGTCTCCTACTTGTAAGTGGCAATAAATGCTTAGTTATTTACGTGCCGGTCTTTTTCAATGGGTTCACCCTTTTCCCTCGGTGTCCTGATCCCACTTTCCCTCCTTGGTAGGCGTTCCCGTCATACCTGGCGCCCAACCCAAAATCCCACACTTTTCCTTCTCAAATCACTTAACCTGCCGAGAAAAAGGACCACAATTCAAAAATTAAATGGAAACTCCAAAAGTTCACGGCCCTACTCTTGACCCCTACTTCAAACTCTTTAAACTTTTTGCATGCTGTTGAATTCATTTGCCATACCTTTACCTGATTTGCCCTTATTTCTAATTTCTTGATATATATACAGGGTATCCCACTACTTATACAACCCCTTTTTGTACTATGTAATAGTGCACAATAAAATAAACAAAAAGGTCCTCTAGCAAAAAGTTGACACACTTCAGATCCCGTATTAGGTAATTCCCCGGCGTTGCCGCCCTTCCGTTGTTTATTTCAAAATGCACGGTTCAAACCACAAAAACGTTTTTTACTTTTGAAACCTTCTCTCTAACATTTATTAATATGGTTAAACAATCAAAAAAACCTATCTCTCAGAATTTCTGTTACATAAATTGTAAACAAATTTTAAAAAACCTGAGCATTCGCGAAGGCCAGCAAACTTTCTTTCTTGAAAATTTGTTAGCAAACCTAACATAACACTTTTACCAACGAAAAAGTTAATCTTTTCGGTTCCTCTCATAACTTCTGTAACATAACTTTTAACAAAACTAACAAAAAACTCTCAATGCATGTGAAACTCTATTTTCTTGCATGAAATTAAAAACACTTTTTTCGGTTTATCTAACATTTTTTTCAACAACAAAATTATTTTGCTACACAAAAAATAACAAAACTATTACCTTGAAAAAATGAAACTGTCTTCTCAGTTGAACATGGCAAGACTTTGAGGATTCTCGCATTCGTAGATGTGGCGATCTGATTGGTTGAAAATTCTCTCACGAATTGGCTTCTTTTTTTGTTATTTACTTTAATTTATCTGTTTATTATTTTTCGAAAGTTTATTTGCATGCATGTTCACAATTGTTAATTTTCAAGTTATCTTATTCATCTAGTCATGTTATCCTAGTCTTGTTAATAAATTTACAAGAAAGAAGTTTGCTGGGACGTATTAACTATGGGTGTATCTATTTTTGCTCATCTTATGAGCATCTTGCTTCCTCATAAGTATCAAATAAATTTGCTTCCTCATAGAGGGAGTTTTTCCCTAACATAAGAAAAAAATGTATACTTTCAATATTTTTCAGGCTTATGTTTCTCTCTTTACGAAAATTCTATTTTCAGAAAATCAGAGGGCCCATCAAAATATCAATAGATCAATCCACGCGTCTCAAAGACGCGAACAAATATGTGATATACATTATAGTTGTATTCCCAATACTAAAAAAGTTTTCCTTATATCAACAAGATGAACAATATATTTGTTAAATTTATAAAACGGCATTGCTAGATCATAAGAGATCATAGAAGGTTCGTCAATAGATCATTCGAGGTGTCTCGAAGGTGCAAATAAACACGTCAGAGACTGTACTGTAATACTCCTAATATGAACAAAGTTTTTCTTATATAAACAGAATACTTCAATTTTTTCTAAACTTCATAAATCGGTACTGGTTGGTCATAAAAGGTTCACCAATAGGTCAATTGATGCGTCTCAAGGACGCGAACAAAAACTCTACATGTAATATTGTCGCGTTTTGAATATCAAAAAAGTTGTTGTCATATAAAAACAGAATAAACCATTTTTTTAAGTTCATTAAATGGTACTGGTTGGTCATGAAAAGTTTATCAATAGGTCAATCGATGCTTCTCGAGGACGCGAACAAATACTCCACATGTAATATATGTCGTATTTTGAATATCAAAAAATATTTTCTCATATAAACAGAATAAACCTTTTTTTTTAAATTCGTACATAGGTAACGGTGGGCCATAAAAGGTTTATCAGTAGGTCAATCAACGCGTCTCGAGGACGCGAACAAATAGATGGAATACAATATTGTCGTATTTCGAATATCAAAAAAGTTTTTCTTGTATAAACTCATTGAAATTTTTATTTTAAATTTCTATGCGCAAGAAAAAACTAGTTGTAAATGGTCGATCTAGCTCAAAATCCTATCAGACTTAGATATCAATCCGAGCTACACATCATCCAAATTTCATGATCATAAGTCTTTTATTTGTCGAGATATGGTGAACAGAAACAAGTTACACACACACGGACATTTTTTTTAAACTTTATTTTCGAGTTCCTACGGTAGAATTATATCAAAATATGTCACAAAAGTATATTTGAAAATTTAGGTTATTAAAAACCTTCCTCTATGACGAAGCAATAGAACTTTCTTGTTCTGATTGGTCAAACTCGATAGTGATGATCGAAAAACCAGGGAAAGATTACAGATACTTTCGAGACTTTAAAAAAGTCAATAACATTACGAAAAAGGACCTCTACCCAATCCCACTCATGGCAGAAATATTGGACACATTGAGATCAGCAATAATTATTGTCAAGATTGATCTGAAATTAGCTTATATACAAATACCAGGAGAAGGAAGTTCAAAACCAATCACAGCATTCACAGCCCCTGCAAAAGCATTTACCAATTTAAAATAATGCCATTTGGTTTCACCAATGCTCCAGCCACTTTCCAGAGACTTATGGATAAAATTATAACTCCAGATTTAAAGCTCCAAATAGACGACGCAAAAATCCAACAAATCATAGAATACCCTAAACCTAAAAATATTGAACAATTACAGCGCATAATAGGGATGGCAAGTACGCACAGAAAATTCATCCCACACTTTGCCGAAATAACAGAATCGATGAATACATTATTGAAGTAAGATAAAATATGGGTTTGGGGATTAGAATCAGATAAGGCTTTCCAGAAAATTAAAGACCTTTTAACGTCAGCACCCATATTTACATGTCCACATTTTACACAACCCTTCCAACTCGAAACCGACGCGAGTAATACAGGGTTAGGTGCCGTACTGACGCAAAAAATTAACAGCGTGAATTACGTGATTGCATACGTAAGTAGAAGCCCAAATGGTGCCGAATTTTAAAGTAATCACGGACCAGCTAGCGCTAAAATGGCTTTATAAGCTGAAAAGCCCCACTGACTGGTACTCAACAAATATGAGACAACTTAAGAAAAGACCGGAAGAACACGAAAAATGGTGAATCAGAGATGCACAACTCTACTTTCACAGAACTGACCCACTAAAATCTACTCCATTACGAGATGTATTCTGAGATAATCAAAAACTCCACAAGCGTAGAGCAAAAACTCCAAAGCGTAGAAAAAAGGACTGACAGACTGAGAAAGTTACAAATAATAAAAGAAAAGGTTCAGAAAAATGTAGATAAAGCCAACGAATTACAAGCCAACAGTTACAATTTAAGAAGACTGTTAGAATTTAAAATAGGAGATAGGATTTTAAAAAGGGTAACCAAACTATCAAATAAAGCTGATAAAAAGGCAGGAAAACTATACGACCAGTATGAATGTCTTCTTATAATCAAAAAGAGAATTTCCCCAACGATTTACGAATTTAAAAACCCGAAGGGAAATAGCATTTGAGAATGGAATATAAATGATTTTAAAATAGAAAACGTAATTACAGATAATGGCACATAGGCTCAGGAAATATTAAAGAGTTTAAGTCAGAATATTTGGACTTAAACATGAGCAAAAATGGCATTGGATCAATAGCATTACCGACACAAATTGACTCGAAAAGAAGTCGAAACGAACTGTAAACAATACTCTGAACACAACAACTTTAAAAAGACTCTAACAAATAACTTGAAAGATAACAGCATTTTGACACATAAGACAAGACAGAAGTAACATTCCCCTTTAACCCGTGATAGGCACACTAGTGCGAATTCGCTTCAAAGAAAAATTTCGATTTTGTAGAATTCAAAGGGAAATGAATTGAAATTTTACATCGGAAGGCATATTCACTTTTCCAATTATCTATAATTTTCATGGTGATAACGAACTTTAAAAACGGAAAATCCCGAGTCGTCCCAGTTTGCCTATAGAGAGTGCGTCAAAGAAGTGTGCCTACCACGGGTTGAGACGAAAGAAAAAGGAGAAAACATGATAAGAATTAGAAGAGGAGATTCAAACCTTAGAAAGGAAGTATAAACAGTGGAACGCAGAACCCAAAATTTTACAACAGGAAACAAACCTACCCTGACTATTTGTTAATAAACTAAATTACAGAGTTTAAATTAGATTCACAATTTTTATAGCTAAATAAAACAACAGCAACTCAACTTAAACAAAGACAGACTCAAAGGACAATCGACTCTAAAAAACAAGATATTTCCACGACAATTGACTACACGAACGAGTTTTTCATTTTTCATCTTATATTTGTTTCAGAAAGAAGATACCCATAGAGGAGGATCAGAAGCGAAAAAACAACGAGAGAACAGGAACTTCAAACACAAAACAGGGGACAATTGTAGAGAAGTACAATATCAATTTCGCGAAAGATTAATAGTTGAATTCATTCACATACGATATAAACTTTTTGACAACGAATAATAATTTTAATTTAGAAAAAACCTTACAGCTTCTGACTCCAACAGACAAATTCAATCATAATGAAACCGATACCTAATTATTAACTAGATTTAAAATGATTAAAGCAAATCTCAAGAGGAAAACAACATAATTGCAAACTTTTGTTTGAACGTTTTTTTAGACTATATCAAACTTACACAAAGACATTACGGAAAATTCAGGTATATACCCGAACCCCCGCGGGGGAGGGGAGAGTGTAACAGAATTTTTACCATAGCATGGGGCTCGCCACGGCCCTGCACAAAAGGGTTGCCGGGCCGCACACGAGATAGGACGAAATTCCTCGAGAGGACCGAAGTCCCAAACGGAAGTGCGTCCCGCCTCAGTCTCTGTTCGTTCGGGTCACCGTCGACCAAGTTTGCATCTCGGCTACTGTGTCGTTTTCCCCGCGTGTGATTCACTAGCTCCCTTAACCATCTCTTCACCATTACTAGATACAGATATAAATAATAAAATCGACGTTCTGATTAATTACCTAGTCTCCGCATTCAATAAATTTTCTCCGCTACACATCCGAAATTAAAAATCTGATGAGGGAACGTGATGGCAAGCGCCGACTTGCAAAAAGAACAAAAAGCAGTATAATACAAGCTCAATTTCGTCAACTAAGGAACCTAGTTCAAACTAAGATTACAGATGCGTTCAATCAATACAATTAAAATGAGATTGCACGTACAGTCAAGAAAAGAGGACATTTGGCATCTCCTTACAAGTTTACACCTAATCCTGCCCAAGCACGAATCTATAGATAGTAATTTTCCGCCTGACGACCTTTTAAAGACTTTTTTACATTCCCAGTTCCAGACTTATCCTCATCATCCTCCACTCCACCTCTTAATTCAATATTTAATGACTCTGACTTCTTTTGCGATGACATCACACCTGAAATACTTTTCGAAAAAACACATGAAATCAAACCAAATGCCATTGGAACTGATGAAATATCAATCAAACTTATTAAACTTGCGCTTCCAATTATCTTTCTTATTCTATTGCATATCTTTAATGCTTCCATTCAAGTCGGCATCTTCCCGGATATCTGGAAAAATGCTGTTATATGCCCAATTCCTGAAATTTCTTAACCTACTTCAACGAAAAACTTCCGGCCAATTTCTATTTTCTGTGCACTGTCAAAATTTCTCGAATTATCTAAGGCCATTGACCCCATGCAATTAGGTTTTTGGGCAAAGCATAGCACTCTTACTGCTTCCCTTAAAGTAACGACGGATCTCAAATTAGCAATGGATAATAGGGAGATCACGATTGTTGTTCTGTTTTATTTTTCGAAGGCTTTTGATATGGTCAATCAAAAGTTACTCCTACAAAAGTTAAAATCCTTTAACGTATCAAACTCTGTTATCAAGTAGTTTAAATCCTATTTTAATAATCGGTATCACAGAATTATTAATAGTAGTTGTGAGCTTTCTGACTGGTGGGAAGTCAAGAGTGAGGTTCCTCAGGGCTCCATTTTGGCACCCCTCCTCTTCAATTTGTTCACTTCTGACCCTGGAAGTGAACTTTAACATTGCAAATACCACAAATATGCTGAAGATTTCAAAATCGACTATAAGTAGTAATGCTGTTACTATGGAGAGACAGACACCCACTCTCATCCCCCTACATACCTCGACCTTGAACGGTGGCGACCTCAGTTCTCCCTCTCCTCGCCCCATTTCCTCGACCTTGATAAGTGTCGTCTCAGCTATTCGCCATACTCGGAGAATTCTCTACATTCAGCGAATTCACTATATCCAGACAATTCTCTACTTTCAGCGAAATCGCTATATTCAAAGAATTAGCTATATCCGGAGAATTTTTTACCCTCAGAGAATTTGTTATATTCAGTGAATTCTCTATATTCGGCGAATTCACTATACGTAGCGCGGATGCCCTACTTTGCCACCTTGACACGTGCAGTGTAAAATATTCGCCAGAAACTGCAGAGTTTAATTTTCGCCATAATGTAAAAAAATTGAAATGAAGATATAGAGGAAAGTAATATCATTGAAACATATTTTTTTCGCAATAGTAAACGACTCATTATTATTTATTTTGTACAGTTCGCATAGCAGATTTTTTTTTCAAAGTACTCTCAAAGGGTATATTAAAAAGAGCAAAAAATTCACGAACAATCACATAATATGTTTCTACATCGAGTTGTTTTAAAGAATTTAAGTCTTGCACAACTTTCCAGATAATTTCTTTGAATGATGGATGTTTTTCCGCAGCGTTAAATTTATCAATTTCATTATTACCCACAGTAGATTTAGTAAATTCAGGAAGAAGATAATACAAGAGAGAATTATAACATGCTTCTACATTAGGTACAAGAGCTTTTAATTAATGAACTTGTGCATTTACACAGTTTCTAAAAGAATGCAAGTATCGGAAAGTCTTAGCCTGCATAACAATCATTGGTATGTACACTTTCGGTTTTTTCGCAGGTCTTTCATTCTCCTCTTCATATGTCATTGAACCTTCTTCTTCCTCGTTTCGGTCCACGTCGATACAAACAGCTTTTGATCCATGAGTTTTTGTATAGACAAAAACATGAGGTCCAAGGCAATTCTTCCAGGCATCTTGTGTTGAGTATTTTCGGAAAAGTAAGCCTTTATATCATCCATGACATGAACGATTTTCGTCCACGCGTCGACGTCAAATGCATGCTCTTAGAAAGATTTATTGACAAGTTTAACAAACGGTATGAAATGTCCAATAAAATTACTATCTCCGTTAAGTAGTGTTTTTAGCTGTGAAGCTACTATAGCCAATTTAGAATATAAATTATTAGGTCGATAAATGGTAGAGAGTAGGACAGTATCTTGGGTATCCATGATCATGATTGTATTTATGATAATGCTCCCTACCTCGAAAAACACGTGAGCAACACTGTAATATTCTTTTTGCTTTGGCCATATGGTACTCGAATGCGCCCCCCCCCCCCCCCCTCCACTGACAAAATGAGGTTCAGATATTTCGCTGAAATTGTCGTCATATATTTTGCTGATAATTTACTACATCATGTGATGTAACATTCACTTTACCTCCATCAACTACAGTTGATCTCTCAGACTCTCCACTTTCTACGTCTTCAGTATGCATATTCTCTCGTACAAGATAATCAAAACAGCATTTACAAAAGGGTGTCTAGCAAGGCGAACCAAATTCCAGGACATGTCCTACCAGAGCATGGACGAATTGTCGAAGGCTCAAGAGAAGATTTTCGTAGGCATCGGGGCCTCGAGTTCTGATTTTGGAAATTATCTCTCGTGCAGTAATTAAGGCGGGTGATTATAGCGTGAAGTTTTTGTACGATACTTGAACCCAGGGGGTCGGTCGTAACTCATCCGACCTTCCTATTGTTAGACCGTTACACGATTCGTGCCGATTGAACGAAATTGATAATTATTAAAATATTTCGAAATTGAATTTTAATATGCTGCATTAGGTTCATTACATAATGACGAGACCATTAAAAAAAGATAGAAAAAAATCGGTTAACCCGTTCAATTTCTGTTGGGAGCTTTGGTAATTTTGCATATTATTTAAGATTACCTTCAATATTAAGAATATTGACCGATTTTCCTAATACTTTTTTCCTGTTTTTTTTAAATGATATCATTTTCAAATTTTATCAGCTAATACAAATTTCATCGATCCATGGTTTGCGCAATTTTAGAGATTGTAACAGTATTTATTGTCGGCGGGTAATTTACTTTGGTCTTTATCGAAAGACAAAAGCAGATTCGAGGAGATCAGATGCTTGCATATCGGAGTAATTCATTAATTACTCAATTGACGAATAACCAATTCATTATTGCTTCCTTATAAATGGGGGTCGCTTTAACTGGAATAGTTAAATTTTCAACCAAGAACATCAATTTCGACCGAAAAGGATGAATTTTCGACAGAAAAATATAAATTGTCAACCAAAAATGGAATAGTCGAATTTTCAGTTAAAAAAGTTCAACCAAAGAGATGAATTTAAAAGTCAAATGATGAAATATTTGAATGGGATGGTTACATTTTCAAGTAAAAAAAAATCAACCAAAAAAAAAAAACTCATAAAAAAATAGTTACATTTTCTAAACGAACTCTTTAATTAAATTCAATTTATTCAGAAAAAAAGATCTTCTCCTTTCACTCCGCTGGGATTCCTATTAAAAACTCGTAAATTTTCAACTAAAATGATGAATTAAATTGTCATGAAAAAGATGATGAAATCTGAAACAAACATTAGTAGTTGATATTTCTACCAAAAAATAATTTAGTTTTTAATAAAAAACAGATAAATTCAACCAAAAAAGACATCTCAACGAGACTTGAATTTCGAAGCAAAAAGATGATTGTTCAACCAAGGAGGTTAATTTTCGACCAAAAAGAACGAAATTTGCATAAAATACACGATGTTTCAACCAGATACTTGACTTTTCAAATAAAAACGATCAATTTTCACACAAAAATAGAATATTTAAATTTTCAGTTAAAAAAAGTCATTTAAAACAAACAAAAAGAAAGAATTTTCCAGAAAATAGTTCAATATAGTAATATACAGTCATATTCTACGTCTAAAAATGAAGAATAAATGTTATGCAATTTTAAAATGCAATTTAAGAAACAACTAAGCATCGTCCGAGAGTATGAGGACACCTACAAAACAATAAATTAAAAACATACACTCACATTTCTTAGGATATCTCCGGAACAAAATAATATAAGACAATTTTTTTTAAAGTGTTGAAAAGGTTATTAAATTCCGCGTCAAATTGTCTGTAATGAAAGTATTTTGGCAAATAGAGCTCTGACAATATATAGGAATATAATGGCCATAATTCGAAAGTCACGCAAAATAGATCTCGAATGGAAAAATTTTATCCCGAAGATATCCTACGAAAAGTGAGTGCATGTTTTCAAACGTTAGTTTGTATGTGTTATCATACTCCCTACCTAGAAAGTCTAACCTTTTACAAAGCAGTTGACTTTTCAACCTTAAAGGACAAATTTTCAACATACAAAATAATTTTCAAGAAAATATTCCAATTTCCTACAAAAAAAATTAAGTTTCAACCAAACAGTTGCATTTGCAACCAAATAGTTGAAATATCCAGAAAAATAAACAAATTTTCAACAAAATAGTTGTATTTTTAACTATGTAATTGAATTTTCCACCTGGAAAGATCACAGACATTGTTTATTACCAAATATGGCCAAAGAGCAGGCATGTAGGGGAAACCACCCTACAGTAGATAATGATTTACAGTAGATAATGTTAATTAACTGGAAAACTGACAACAAATATTCATTACTTTTGTTAGTATAACGTTTCAGCAAGGATACTATATCTTCTGACGAACTTTTATTGAAATTTTATAATTATTTAATGCGGGAGAGAAAAAATTTATTTGTAACCTGAAAACAAAAAATTTCACCTCTTCTTTATTCATACTTCTTAACTTAATGAAACATTTTCATGACATGTTTATGCATTAGAATCAAAGCTTGAAGTTAAATGAACAATATTTATAAATACAAAGTGTTTTTTCTTCAATATTTATAAATATTTAGGGACATTTTATTGGATATTACATTTTCCAACAGTAGATAGACAGTAGTCTCTGTCAAAATTGGCAGCTCTGCGACTGTCTCGCAGTTTAAAAAAATTAAAGGTTGTTTTTGTTTGTTTATTTTGATTTGTGAAGTTTTTAAAATCAAATTATTTCAAATGATAAACTAAGAAAATAGTGTAAATTATTATTTATTAAAAAACTCATAAATTTTAATTGTGTTTCAAGGAGCCTTTCGGAAAAGATATAATTTTTTGGATTAAGGTACGTAAAAAAGCTGCACTTTTCTGTCATCGCAAGTCAGGTTAAATTGTATGAAGATTAAACATCTTGTACCAATCGCACCAACCTTACGAAATGTCAGAGATAAAAAAATTTCAATAATTCAAACTTTTGCGTTTTTTGTAAAATAATCGTAGTTTCAACTCTTATTTAATCAATAAATTGATTTTAATTGTAAGTATACTAATGATAAATTATAATTATCCAGAATTCAGTATTCTAACTTGCCCAGGAGCAATACCAGAAACGATTATCTATTGATGGACAAAGGTGTCAAAATCGTACCCTTGACCTGGTCTAATAAAAATGTTTAATACAGCTAATTAATTAATTTCGTCATACTGTTGTCTATAAGAATACTTAATTGAATATGTAAGCTTCATTTAACAATGATCATGTTTCTTTATTTCTGGAAACTGATGGAGATAAATGCTGTTGATTTTTTCCCTATCTACTGTAGGGTGGTTTCCCCTATATTTTTTAAACTAAAATATCGAAAAACTGATGGATATGAACTTTATTCCTATCAATTTTTTAAATGTATAAATGCCTCGTCCACTTACAAATGAATGAACGTACGAATGAAGTTTAGCTCTACTTATACCGTACTTCTTATAGCATCTAAAATTCTCCTTTCTACTTATAATCGTCGTCGTCGTCGTCTTTTCCTTCTTCGCTTCAGTCTAGACGTTTGCTTCGGCGTATATATTTTTTTCTTTACTTTGCACGCCGGTGTATATTTTTATAAATAAAATAATTTTGTAAAACATGTTTGTATAGTCGTAGATTCGTTTCCATAAAGTTCATGTTGAGCATATTTATTACATCTATAATACTTATTCATAAATGAATTATAATAGTCAGCAGCTATTTTATTATTTTTCTCAGTATCAGGTGCAAATAGTGAACGGAACTGATTCATGCTGACACCACTATTATAAGATGAAGAAAAATAATACAGTATTGGCCGCATACAGTGGAAAAATCACTTTATAACTGTTTAGTGTTAGATACAAAGAAGTACCATTTTTACGCAGCCCGTTTTTATGTTGAGGAATTATAGGAGGTAATCCATAACCATCAAAATAGCAACCCTTAACCTTACTATTAGGTAGTTGTCCTAATATAAACATTATCTATAGTAGGACTGTAAATTCCCAATTGCATTCCCTACTAAAAAAAAAGTCAGGAATCGTCACGAATGGTCAGAAGTTCTGACGATTCCCGAACATCCTGACCATTCCTGACGAATCTGACGATTTCTGTAGATATGCTAATTCACATCCCAACAGGTAGCTCATCAGCTAGGACCGCAGGTAGCCAACCCAAGAGGATTAAAAATTGAAAATAATTTTTTTTTCAATGTTGCATACAGAGATTCAAAAGTTAGAAATTCAGAATCTACGGGTTTTGACGATTTCAGATACCTAAAAATTTTTCTAAAAAATTTAAAATTAGATCAAATGTAATGTATCTTGGAATGAGAAAGAGATACGTCAAAACGGACAAAATTTTCAGATTCACCTTCAGATTCATTCCATATATAAATATTATTAATTAATTATAAGTAAAAAGAGAATATGCATAAATGAATATAAATAAATAATATAAATAACCTGGGAAATATAGAAGGGATTAGGTTTTATGTCATTTCATTCTTGGACCCCTAATAAAAGGATTATCCTTCGAACCCAAGCTCTGATGATTTCTGAACATTTCTCACGAATTCTGACTTTTCCTGACGATTTCTGTCGAGAAACGTAACAAAAGTGGCCAGAAATGGTCAGAAGTACTGACTTTTTTTTCTGAAGATTCCTGACTTTTTTTTAGTAGGGTTAAGTAAAAAATGTTCTTGGTCGAAAACATCGCAATGAAGGTGTTCGAGCAAATGAAATACCTTCCCGCCACAAGAAGGCGGAAGCGGTAGAATACCTGCGCGTATGCTTTCATTTTCAAATTTTTATCAGCTCGACGGGTATGTATTGTAACATTCTTTTCCCGGCGCCTTTGACTATCTATATTTTCTCTAACTGTTCACAACTTTTAAAAATTACCAATTGTTATTTTATTTTCTGGTTGAATCACGCATGTAGTATTTCGCGGCCCAGATTTCGCGTTCCAATTTATAGTTCTTCTATTTTCCCTCTCCCTGAGAAACGACTGGAATTTCTTTTGAATTTATTATTATTAATTCCTAACCTGTCTTTGTACGCTCTTGGTGCTCGAAAAATAAAAATGCAGGGTCCATTTTGGGAATTCTTTTAATTTCTAGGATAAAAGTATTTTATTTTTATTTTGAACGGTCAATTAATGTATTCGTGATGACAAAGTGTTTAGTATTAACGAAACTCGATTGACTGAGCTCCCACATGGTGATCGTTTAAAAATTCAATTTGGTTCTCTTAATTTTGTCCAAAATTTCACGAAGAGATTAATTTTGATTAGCTCCTTTTCACGTTAGTGTTGCATTGGTTAAAACTAATTCAGAGCGTTATCATCGTGATGGTTGAGCTCCCGTATGGTGACGGGTTGAAGAAAGATCTTTTAATTTCGCTCAGAATTAGTTAGCCTCGACATGTCACGGACTAGAGAAGTGCGTAAAAAGAATATACCTTTAATTTTTAATTTATTAAATAATGAAAGAATAATTTCCCTTGTTATTCGTGTCAATTTAATTGCATCCTAGCGTTCCAGTAAGCTTTCGTAGTTTGTATACTTAAGATTGCTCAGTTGGAGAATCGACGAACAAATTTCCACGAAGAGAGTAGAATTCCGGGAATCGGAAAGCCTCACGCCCAGCACTGCTTCTCGTCGAATGTTAAGCGCAGACCAGGCACCGCTGACTCCAATAGACGAGATGGCGAACTAGGAAAGTAGTCATCTTGCTTCTTTTAGATGGCTCTGATGTCGCGTTTCAGAAAAGTGGGGGGAATGGATGGTGAGTGGGGTACTGTCGCGGCAAGTTGTACACGGGTACACTGTCACGCCACATTATACATGGGTTGCATGTGATTGTAATATTAATAATTACTTTGGATAAAGACAAAATATTAATATATTATAATATAATAATAATATAATGTTTCTTTCTTAAAATCTTACTTACTACCTGTCTATTGTTTAATCTGCGACAGCTGTCTTTTTTCTTCAATTTCTATTTTCTATTATCAATCTTTTTCTTTTGACTTAAACTACGAGAAAACCCCATCTATTTCTAATGTCCCGGGTTGTTCCATGTTGTGAAAAAATCCGGTGGTCTTCCTGGGTTCTTTTCTCACTTTTTCACTTGGTTTAGTATATTGTAGTATGGATTAGCGGCGAAGATTCAATATTCCATTAATGAATAGGCGGCGCACCTTTTGTTTGTGTGTATTTGTTTGGAAGAATAAATAACTTCATTTTTTTTCTATTGATAATATTTGTTCCACTTAAAGATATAATCAAACGATAATTAATGATTTATAATTTCGGACTTCCTGCGCTTAGGTAATAAATTTCCCGATTCTGTACACATTATTATTTTACTCTTCGATTCTCTTATCGAGAAGAGCTTTTCAATTTCGCTAATGGTTTTTAATTTTGTATAGTTACATGCAATATTGGACATTTGTCAAGAGTCCTAATTATTTTAATATATTCATTTTCTAATAAATCGCCGCGCATGCCTGCTGGAAGAGGTTTTTTTAACATCATTTAGTTCCCGATCTGCCTCTATCGCGTTATTTTCTACCAAATCGAGGCTCGAGCATTTCCGGAGTCATCGTGACTATGCCAAATTATTATTTTTTTTTAACTTGTTCTCTGGTGAGCCCAGTTTTTCATCATAGCCACGGACTAAGTCAAGTGACTGATGAGATGAGGATGCTATAAGTGAATTTAATACTTATTTAATAATGGGAATGCAATGACCATGATCAAACTTGTTTATTATAATTTGTGTATTTGAACTTTTGGGTTCAGTTGTCTACATGGCGGATCTTATATACTAGGAACGCACGCTTTTGAGGAAGAGGAAAAGATTAAATATTCGTCTTATTATTTTTTAAATAATTTCTTTGGGATCTTTTCGTCTAACTCTAAATAGGTAATGAATATATTCTTATGCAATTTTTATTGAAGAAACTTTAAGTGAACGAAATTAGTTTATATAATTCTAATTTGTTCTGATGCTGTGACAATCTATTGCCCCCTGTCTTCTTTGATAACATCTTTCGCAGGCATTAGTCCATTTATAATGTTTAATTTTTTCAAATTGTATTTCTGGTACCCGCTCGTTATCATTATCTGTAGGTGAATAGTCATTACTGGAATAGTATATATCGGATAACAATATCAGACTCTTACTTGCGGTATCGTAATTCGCTGTTTATTTTGAGACGAAAGGTTCGCTAATTTTTGCATAATTTGGAGAGGCGAATTTGGTTGTCAAGTTAAGACTTTATAATTTAGGTTAGAAAAGTTATATTCGATACTAATTTCATTCAATGTTGAGACGGGGTAAATATTTTTTTTACCCGTCAATTAAAACTGCCTTGTGCCTGGGAATATTAAATCTCAGGCTTTGTCTGCGTGGAAAGAGCAAGGGTCACCATCTCAGAGCACCACCAGGAAACACTCACGGTCTTATATCTTATCATTTATTTACTTTTCTGTTCTATTATTTTCATACCTTCTCCCGGAGCTAAACCTGCCATCGGAGGTGATTCTACGAAACTGCGTATATTTAAATAAGGGAACCTTATCCCGCTCAAACCGGAGGCCGCCACCGTAGGGACGACCGAGACCACCGTTCAAGCAGAGTCGCGAGCGGGAATGGGGTCCCGGCCCCGCAATGAGAGAGAAAAGTATCTTTCTAATCAATCTCTCTTACCGCAGTGCCGCCCAAACGATGTGATTTTGTATTCGCTATTTTTTTGTATGTAAATTGAATGGTCCACCTGTATTCCTAGGGCCTAAATTAGCTAATCATAGCTGTACACCGGGGCGCACTTCGTCGCAGACCCGAATTGACAAGCCAGAAAATATTGAACTTACGGTAGACTCATGTTTCAGAAACGCGAACGCGGTACTAGCGACAATAGACACAGAGAGTTTTACCGGGGTGGTAATGCCGTTTGAACTTGAAATGTCGAACCTTCTAGAATGCCAAAGTACCGGTTCGATAGATGTAGTTGAGAGCGGCGAGTGTTTCTCGGACCTAGGGCCGAGGGAAATTATAGTAGAAGCTCAGGTCCATAGGGATCCCGAAATAGAAATCTCCAACCTTGTAGAAGAAAGTAGACCGAGAACACTAGACCCTATAGCCGATGACCCAGTACAGGTTACTATCGACTCAGTTCCACTAGACGCGCTAATTCATAATGGTTTCTCTTGTGCTGTACTACGTAAGTCGGCTTGGGCCAAGTTAGTGGAAGCTTCCGGTAGACAATCAGACTGCTATAGTAAAACTCGCATGATTATGGCAAACGGTTCGGCCAACCTGATTATCGGCGAGGCCAATTTGCCTATAACAATCGAGGGGTTCACGCGAACCTGCGAAGTTAGAGTGGCGAATAACCTTGACACGGAATTAATATTGGGTCTAGAAGGTCAAGAAAAAATTGACATGGTTTATATCGCTAAATCGCGTAAAGTATTCCTACCGCATACCGACGGGAAACACTATCTCCTAAAACAGTGGCTCGTAGAAGAGGAGGGCTGTTTTAGGGTGGCTGCCCTACTGGCGGGGGAGGAGGAGACTTTAAAAGAACTCTTAAAAATAAAGTTTCCTTCGAAGCCACAGGTACCTCTAAGGGCGACCCACCTTATTACTCACTCGATTGCCGTACAGGGTCACGCTCCTATAAAGGAGAGGTGCCGGATAGTGTCCCCTAAATTCCAGGAGATCATGTATAAAAAGGTGGAAAGGTTATTCGCTGAAGGAATCTTTGCGGAATCATACAGCGAGTGGTGAGCACCGATAGTAACGGCTCGTAAACCTGGTGGTAAATATAGACTTTGTCTACACTTTTGTAAGTTGAATGCAATCACGAAAAAGGACGCTTATCCCTTGCCCTACATGACAGACATACTACGACAATTAAAGGCGGCTAGATATATATCTCAACTGGATTTGAGCGCCGCTCGATAAATCCGGACAAGAGCGAATTCTGCTGCTCAGAAGTTGAATATCTCAGATTTGTCGTAAAAAAGGCGGCCTTAAGGTGGATCCTTACAAAATAGATCCGATAATTTCCTACCCGGCTCCCAAAACGGTCAAACAATTACGAAGGTTCCTCGGGATAGCTTCCTGGTACCGACGGTTTATACCGGAATTCGCCACGATAGCCGAACTACTGACATGACTATTTAGGACAAATTTGAAGTGGCACACAGTGGGAAATTCGGCAAAATGTTGTGTCAAAATCGTACATCTCGGGATCGGAGCAAGTTAGAGCGATGACATTTTTATGGCAAGTAGGTGAGGGGATGAGGATTAGAGGAAAAATAGTCCGTACACGTTAACAATTTTTTTTGACTTGGATAGAAGGTCGCAAATTTGCGATTTTTAAACAAATTTTTAGTTTTTCATTTTTTTGAAGGTTATACACATTTTTTTTTCAATCACATGATGTAGGTTTTCGGTGTATTTTTTTACGCAGAATACGATCACGCTATTGGTTTTTTTATAGAACCCACCGGAAAAATTCTGGGAGCGGATAAACATGGCAAAAACTGGTTTTTCGTTTATGGTGCTTTCCATTCAGGTTCTACGACAAAACCAAGACCACCATCGTGTTCTACGTGAAAAAATACATAGAGAAAATGTATTACATGTTTTAAAATGACGTTATATTCGAGAGAATCGAGAAGATTCTAGAGAAAATTACCTACCCTAGTTAGATATAGCAAATCATCTGGTCTGATACCCAAACTTATAATTTTATTTTCAAAATGCGATACGCGTCTCCTATGTATTTTTTCACGAAGAGTAAGATCGTGTTATGCGTATTATTATAGAATTTATGTGATATGTTCATTTTTTGAGAATATTATTATTAAAATTTATAAAAGTCTGAAATATATATTATGTCTACGTAGTTTTTTTTTTCAAATTGTCGGCGTAAAATCCTCTTTGAAGTATGTTTCAAGCTACAAGGAATCAAAATACATAATTTCAAAGAGTTTACTGTATGTATGTGTGTGCGTATACTATGTATGTATATAGTCGTTATACAAATTTACAGGTGTAACATTTCAGATTTTTATAGATTTTAATAATAATATTCTCAAAAAATGGACATATCAGATAAATTCTATAATAATACCCATAACACGATCGTACTCTTCGTGAAAAAATACATCAGAGACGTGTATCGCATTTTGAAAATAAAATTATAAGTTTGGTTATCAGACCAGATGATTTGCTATACCTAACTAAGCCGGGAGTAGGTGATTTTCTCTAGAATCTTCTCGATTCTCTCGAATATAACGTCATTTTAAAACATGTAACACATGTTTTCCATGTATTTTTTCACGCAGAATACGATGGTGGTCTTGGTTTTGTCGTAGAACCTGAATGGAAAGCACCATAAACGAAAAACTAGTTTTTGCAATGTTTATCCACTCTCAGAATTTTTTTGGTAGGTTCTATACAAAAACCAATAGCGTCGTCGTATTCTGCGTAAGAAAATACACCGAAAACGTATATCATGTGATTGAAAAAAAATTGGTATAACCTTTAAAAAAATGAAAAACTGAAAAATTGTTTAAAAATCACAAATTTGCGACCTTCTATCAAAGTCAAAAAAAAATTTTAACGTGTCCGGACTATTTTTCTCCTAATCCTCATCCCCTCACCTACTTGCCGTAAAAATTTTATCGCTCTAAATTGCTCCGATTCCGAGATCTACGATTTTGACACAAAATTTTGCCGAATTTCCCACTGTGTGGCATTGGGGCGATGAACAGAATGAGGCGTTCGAAATTTTGAAACGTGCTTTAAAGAAAGCACCAATACTGGCCTATCCGATGTTCAAAGACGTGGTAGAAAATCCTTCTAACCTGCTGACAGTAGGACACTAACCGCGGCGGAGAGAAATTATACCGTCACCGAGAGGGAGTGTCTCGCAGTCGTGTGGGGAATTCGAAAGTTTAGGGAGTATCTCGAAGGATGCCATTTCAAAGTCATAACCGATCACAGCAGTCTCCGGTGGCTGAACAACTTACGAAACCCGACTGGTAGACTTGCGCGTTGGGGATTAGAGCTTCAGGGATACGATCTAGAAATCATTCATGGGAAAGGTGCTCTACACCATGTCCCGGATGCGCTATCGAGATTGGTGGAAGATAACGCTGAGGTCGTGTTAGCAGCCATCTCAGAGGTTACAGATTCGTGGTATACAAGACGGGTAGAAGCCGTCCAACAAAGGCCGAGAGTATTCCCGGATTGGAAGATAGAGAATGTTAGGTTATATAGACACCGCCCCGACCCCTTTACCGATCCCTTAGCTCCTGAATTAGACTCTTGGAAATTGGTGATCCCTCAAGAGCAAAGACTGAAGGTCATGGAGGAAGCACACTCGGTGCCCCAGGCCGGACACTTAGGTATCGAGAAGACGCATAGTCGAATCGCGTTAAGATATTACTGGCCGAGGATGTATCATGACACCGTGAAATTCGTCCAACGCTGTGGCCCTTGCCAGAGGTATAAAGTTGAACAGGCTTGTGGTCGAGCAACCATAGACAGTAGTCGCAGGGGATTTCATGGGTCCATTCCCGACCAGTAAATCAGGCTACAAATACGTGGCAGTATTTCAAGACCCCTTCACGAAATGGGTAGAATGTATTCCGATCCGAACGGCAAACGGGCCCACGATTCGTAAAGATTTTATCGACATAATTGTCTCACGCTGGGGTGCCCTGCAAGTGGTCCACACCGACAATGGTACCGAATTTTCTAATAGATTAATAGAACAGATGTGTAGAAGTATCGGAATAATACACACTACAAATCCGGTACATCATGCCCAGTCAAACCCTACTGAACGGGTTAACCGCGTCCTCAAGCCGATGATCATCGCGTTTTTACAGGACAACCACAAAGAATGGGACACGCATTTGCATGAGTTCCGCTTTGCTTTCAATACCGCTGTCCATTGGTCATTGAAAGCGTCACCAGTATTTCTCAATTTCGGAAGGGATCCGTTGCCGTATTGTTTGTTACGTCGACAGATAGAAGTAGGGACACAGCGCCGTAAACTGAATCCTGCAGAATGGCTAGAGCGAGTAAAAAGGCTAAATAACTTAAGGGATTTGGTCTGTCGACACCTCGATCACGCTTATGCGACTCAGGCGAAGTATTACAACAAAAACAAGCGCGCTAGCACATTCCGAGTGGGATATATAGTTTTAAAACCTCATAGGAGATTGTCCAAGAAGGCTGACGTTATGGCCGCTCAGTTGTGTCCGAAATACATAGGCCCTTTCAAGATCAAGCGCCGTTTATCCGCAGTCCTTAAGCCCTATGTCGTAGACACCGGAACTCCCTTCGACTAATGAGTAAAAATTAACACTCGAAACAATCCCCAATGACCGGGGAAAACAATTAAAAGCCGATAAACGGACCCTCGATCGGATTAAACATAAAATGCAATTTTGTACCCTACAGCTTCCGGTACTGAAACAGGCAACACCTACAACACAGACAGCGCTCTTTACGGCAGACGGCACCCCCTACTATGGACCCTATACCGCTGATTGGAAATACGTCGACAGGAGGGGTTGGCTGAGGGCGGGATCTCCCAGACCGGCCAACTTCCCTATCGACGCAGTATGTTGGAAGTGTCAGAAGAAGGGACACCTGCGTGGGCAATGTCCGGACCCGACTCCTGTCCTTCTTTGTTATCGATGCGGGGAGAAGGGCTTCACTTTGACGAGCTGTAGAAAGTGCGGAGAACTGGCAAGTCCGACAGAATGCTCAAGGGAGAAAACGATGCGAACCCGGGGCAGCAGCTTATCGAAAAACCATATCTAATCAAGCACCATTAGAAAGTCGCGTTCGAACAGGGCCGCAAGAATACTCGCCCGGAAGGTGGTTCCACCGGCGACTAGTCGGTAATGCTCGACAACGCTTGCCGACTGTTGCTCACTTGACTCTACTTCTTTTATTGTTGCTGCCCGTTGGCGCACCTGCCGCCGTTTCTCAGTCTCAGCTTTCATCTTTTACCGGAGTGTGCTTTTACCGCTGTGTGTATCGTAAGCAAGCGTTGTATGAATATTCGCGAATACTAGCCAGTTAATAAAAGTGCCTTTTACCATTATAAAAGTGTATGATTAATTTAGAATCCCTTGATATTTAAAAGGATATGGGACCCAGTGGCTCGCTTCCACTGCGCGAGTGACAATTTACAAGTGAAACGTTTTCTGCAAACTTTAAATGGGGAACGCAACTACACTGGAGTTTACGGCAGGGTAAAAGAATTTTTTTTTCTTATTACGAAGGGATCTGATCTGTGTGGTATGCGAGTAGGTAAGTTCAGCATCATAAACACGATGACATTCGAGAAAAAAAGTAATGGTCGAATGATGCCGTGTACCTAAGGCGGTAATGGTTGACCGGGCCTATCGAGGGGTCCGTGTTTCCGTGGTGAGGCGCAACACTCACAAAGACGCTATATTAATTTTAAATCAATTTTTAAGTACAAATGGAAAACTCGCCAAATACGATTCTTTTTGAAAACATGAATTTTTCTTTCGTGAACGACGGGTAAAATACTAGATATAATTATTGAATAATATTGGAACGACAGTCCTTAAATACTAAAGTTTTAAATTGCCCGGTGAGACTGGATTTAATATTTCTTCAATTCCTTTTTAGTTATTTTATTCCTTACAATTGACGATGGTTATATATAGTAATTAAGACAGGGATATGTGTGGAGATGTACATGTGTACATCTGTATGTGTACATAAGAGTATATATCTGCGACTGTTTTGGTGGAGACAACTATAATTTCTCGCCTAAAAACAAAAATAAATAACCTCACAGGAATATTATAGGAACTATTCCGTCTTTTTCAGTAATTAAATTATTCGGAATTTTTTGAGGAAAAGTTTACGATAGTTTGTCTGGGTATTGGTATATGACAGTCAAAGTTTCTATAGATATATATTATATATTATACTCAATACAAAGAATATTCTAAGAACATCACATACATCAATGCACGTATGTGAGCGTATGTATGCAGGCGTAGGCATATGCATAAAAAAATACATATTTTTGTTTTTTTAACGATAGGTCAAATACGACATGTCAACGACGATAGAGAGGATTGTCGAAAGATACAGACGGGCATTGCTGGTGGAATCACACAATGTGATTACCGACAAGATCAGTCTGAATAGATTTGATTGCATTCGATTGCATTCTCAACCGGCAAGAAAATCGTGTTGAGTAAGTTTCTTCTCATCTACAAGTACCCTAAACTAAAATATAAATAAATGAAAAATATATATCAGCTGAAATGACAGTAACGATTGTGTAACGACTGTTCACTCCGTGCAATGCAATGCTTAAATAAATAATCAAAAAATAATCTCAAACAAGAGACTTGGACGAATTGGAGGAAATTGTGTTCATTACCACAAGTTCTAAAATAAATTAAGCTTGTCCCTAAAACACAACAGTAACGGGTGTAAAAGGACAAGCTGCTTTGAACGATTTCGACTTGTGTTCGGTCTTCATAGTTCTAAAGCAAGCTCTAACATTCAATAGTCGTAACACAGTCTTTACAACGACAGTACTATTAATGACAGTCAAAACTCCCACCTAAACGATGTAAATCTCCTCTAGCCAAGGACAATTTGAAGCATGAGTGGGAACCAGCAAGGGCTGAGCTCTTGAAAGCTCAGCGCGGCACTACACAAAACGAGGGTAATGCGGACAAATCCCACAACCTCCCAAATCTTGAAACCACCTCTGAAACTATGAAGGATCCATCGGAAAGCGAAGAGGAAAGGTTGTTAGGAGGGCCAAACGACGGGCTGGAGAACGACCGTAACGAAGGTAAGCTTCCTGGTTTCTTACGAAAAGTTACGCACGTACGACAGGGTCGTCGACCATAACGAAAGCAACGACAAGAATATACGATTAACGATTTTCTTCCTAAATAAAGATGTGTTACTTCAAAAGAATGGGAGCCCGGGAGCCGCTAGCAACGCTAACGAAAGTCCAAATCAAGTGACACCAACGACGACTACATCTACCAACGACAAAGAGATACAAACGAACAACGACAGTGAGGCAGTTACTACAGACGACGGTAACGACAGTACGAAGTCTGCGCTCGACCATGCTCAGATCGAAAGCAGACTGGACGAAAAGGTCAAACGTTTGAAAAAAATGATGGCACTCACGATGGACTCATACGACAGTATCCACGCGTAGTGGTGATAACGACTGTTCAAATCAAACGACTGTAAATGACTGTTCTACTCAGAAAAAATTTCGAAAAACACTAACTAATACTGACGAACCTAACTCACAGACTAGACAAAAAGACACTCAGGCATTAACCAAACAAGTAACTAAAGCTTTTAAAATACAGTTTATAGGTAGAGATAGTAGCACTAAACACGACTATAAACAAACTCAACAAAGTTTGAACACTTTCATAAGTTTTTAACCTCTGAATTGCAAATTAACGAGTTGTTATATGTACTAGACACTAAACAAAACTACGAGAAGTTAAATGATATGAAGTTAACATTACGAGTGCAAGTGTTCGGAAACGATTGTACTCAATTCAATACAATACAGGTCGGGTGTCACGTGCGATATAATTAAAATTTATTTTCAAATCCATAAGAAAAGGACCCGTAAACAAAAGCTGCCTACTATCAATACGCTGGAGGGAGGCTTCCCCAAAACTGAAGGAAAGGCGAGAGACTCGACCTTCCTATTTTTATTTTTATGTGGGCTTGTACCCCTACTCTCGGACTGAGAGTTGTTATCCCGGAAATTTAAAATTGCATGTGAAATTAGGGTTTCGCGGGTTTGCCGAATTAGAAATGAGTTTGAGTTTCCAATCTTTTATAATAATACTGAGATTTATTCAAGAGAAAAAGAAATAGGGATCATTACAACAAGAGCAAGATTCGAATGATAGGGCACATTCTACAATGGGTAGAATGAGTCGACAGGTAGAGGAAAAGAAAAGTGTTATAGAAAAAAAAAGAACGATACAGCTCACCAATTCGTCGTTGTACTAAAACTACCGATGGTCGGATAGAAAAACTGGATTTAAAAGGAACCAAGGTGCCTTTTTTTAAATTTGTCCTGCCCTTAAAAGAGCGGGCGAAAACCTTTGATTTCCGTGGGTTGGTTAACCCACTCTAGTCTTTTATTTTAGGTCACTCGCGAGAGCCACACCATACGCAAGCACCCGTCACTTCTCTAAATTTACTTTTATGGAAAATAGAAAATGTTTCTATTTCTCATAAAGGAAAATTACAGCCATGCGAGAAAATTACTCTGTTTCATTCTGAGATTCGAGAAAAAGTAAAATTCTCTAGACCGACTTAATTTCATTTTAAGCAGGCCGAATAAGATGCGAAAACGAAGTCACTTCCGTTACGGCCCTGCCTCCCGTCGGATGGAGATTTTTTTAAATTTAACTTCCGGACGCGAACCAAATTTTAACGGTAAAAAACCTATCGATTCCGGCGGCTCACTCCCGTTACCGGTCCTAAAAAAGTATAATTCCGACTAAAACCGGGATAGGACGTGGTTGCGTCTTATGGACTAAGTTTTACCGATTAAAACTTTTGTTGGTTCTTGTTCCCGACGTTAGATGGACAAAAGTCTGGGTAGTTCTGGCCCGTGCCAGGTTGCCCAAGTTACTGCGATTTTGACTTCGGTTCGAAGGTTTATAATTGAGGTGATTCAGGTAGGGATTTTTGCGGAGTTGCGGAATTTGGGTTTAGAAGGTAGGGATCAACCGTGAGAGCTGAAGCAGCGTTTGCCAATTTTATCCACCCAGATAGCTTTCCTTTTTAGTTTTGCACCTTTGAAACAGGAACTTCGTCAGCATTTTACGTAGGTAAAGTGATTCGAATTTTTTGCTATATTCATTTAGAAAATTTTTAATTCAATTCGCATCAAAACTGATGCAGGTTGGAATTTTCAACTTAGAGTTATTATTTATTATTTCATGTGCAGCATGTGGGGTGAGGACCGAGGCGGACTTATGGGAGAATAGCGCGTGAAGAGGAAGAGGAAAAGAAGAGAGTCGAGGTGCATTGAACTGCTATGGTAGTTGAGTATACTTGCTTGTATGCAAGGAAAGAGACACGCTCATGCCGAGAATGTAGGTGGGAAGGAGGACGCAAGACCGTGTGTGAGCATCGAGGCTTGCCATCGTCGCGGCAGCGTAGCTACACACAGAGAGTGCTACGGCGATGTTTAAAGCGTCAGAAAGAAGGAGAGCGGAAAAGGTGCCTATCACGTGTGTGTGTGTGGCTGTCCAGCATAGCGAGTGTAACTACACCCTAGTTCCTTTTGAAACCTAACAATGTTTTTAATTTAGGTACTTGAGGCTGATGCCTTAGAATTAGTTTCCCTTAATTCTATTTTTTGTATCTTTTGATCTTATATTCTAGGTACAGTGTTTAATTTTCTCTTTCACCTAGGCCCAGGTGCACACTAATCATTCCGTACATTCATACAATTCCCTTCCTCAATCCACCCTCATGTTATTGAGTGGTTCGGGGAAGAGGAAACAAAATTTAAATACCTGTGTAAAAATAAAAAGCATGTTTTCATCAGAGAATAATTTTAATCCTTGATTAAAATTATTTTCTCAGGTCATTACTCTCCTCATTCGCAAGTTGGCTCGCTGTCAGTCCCCGGGAGCTTGGAATGTTCCGTAAGCATTCTGACAGTAAGCTCTCAGGTTACGAGCGAGCAGAGAGTCCCTTGAAACTCATATAGAGTTTTGAATCAATGTAACTTGAAATAATATTTCGAGCCACAATAATTATCAGAAAAAAAAGAATGGAGATTCGCTCGTAACATCGGGAATCGGCAATGCAATTTATAGAACGATTTGAAGAAATTGTAACAAATTACGGAACGATTTTAGGATCCACCCCTCTAACTGACGAAGAGAAACGAGACGCACTATACAACGCTATTATGTTTCAATTACCTGACATTCAAAAAATTGAATTCATGACAAAAAATGAAACAGGCAAAGGTTTAACATATGACATGCTAAAAATGTTTATTCTCCAGGCCGAGGCGAATAGGGCTCAAGCAACCACAAGCACCCATCTAGCTACTAAGACTGGAACAGTGGCATCGGCATCCTATACGAGCTCACACCAACGAGCAGCTCACACAAACGAAAGGCGCTATGAATGCGATGACATAGGGCACATGAAAAACGAGTGTCCTAGGAAAGGCCTAGGAGTTAAAAAATGTTATGAGGGCCAGCAGTTCACTTCCCATATTGCGGCGGATTGCCCTAAACGATGGTCAAGGTTGGGAAGAGGAGGCCCCAAATGTAAAAATTATAAAAATTATAAACAACGAGACGCACGACATTCACTTGCATATGAAAAACAAAAAACAGTTTAAGAAAAAGAAGTATACCCAAAATAAAAAATTCCCTAAACGAAATGTCCATGATATCAAACGATATGAAAATAAACAATACGACCGTAAAAAGAAAGCTAATAAAAATAACAATCCTGATCAGTCCCGCACGGGAACAAGCAATTCCCCAAAAATCCACTTTGCGAATTCCCAAGGATCAACGAACAAAGGTAGGTGTAAGTGTGAGAATAAAACCTTAGCGTCCTGCTTAAATAGCTTTATTAACAAAACAAGATAGTCCTTTCACCCACTAATATTCACCAAAACCTTATAAATAACAATGACGGTACTAACGAACAAGTAAACATAAACGAAAAGTATGTGACTTTTATAGACAATTCCAGCGCTACCGCGCACCCTACTAATTCAAAAGAAATTTTTAGTTCCCTTAATACAAACAATAACAGTGTTATCAAATGCACAAATAAAGACAGTAGAGCAGACTTAACGACAGAAGGCAAAGGGATAGTTAGTGTGTTGTCTAACTTAAATAACAGGAAACCTATTATGCTTGATAACACCATTTACGCAAATTCTCTCTCCGAGAACTTACAATCTCTAAGACGGTTCGCGAAAAAAGGTTTTTCAATCCATCTTGACAACAAGGACGTAGACATTTTCAATCCTAAGACTAACGAATCACTAGCGACCGGTACTTACGACAGTCCGTCCCTACTGGCTAATCGAATTTAAAGTCAATAAAGTAATAAAATGGCACAAACAAACCTAATGCAAGCAATTGCTCACGAATCTAAAACGACTGAACGACAGACGGACAACAAATTAAATAACGAGGTAGTAAACCCCACAAGACCAAATACTGAAGAAGAGATACAGACTACAGTCGGTATTAACAAAGACTTTAATCCCGAAACGACAGTCAATGAAGTTACTATATGTAGAAAAGAGCTAAAAGAGCTAAACACTGATGATCTATTTTCAGACTTCGACACTTTAATAATACAACGAAAAATAACAAACTTAGACGAAATACCCACAGTCGACTCCACTAATTACGATATGTACACAACTAATTTAGACAAGGAAAGTACAAAAACTAACAAAACCTTGCTTTGGCATGCTCGTATGGGTCACGCGTCGCTAACATATCTGCGCAAATTAAAACTTTATTGGAAGGACAATAGGGATCTTCAATCCAAAATATTTGACGATAGTATACTCGAATTTGAAGGTTGCGCAATAACTAAGTTAAATAAGTTGCCGTTCCGAAATGAGCAAACTAGAGCGGAACGACCGTTACAGATTATACATTCCGATGTAATGGGAAAAATCTCTCCAGCTACATTTCCCCACGGCTATCAATATATTTCGGTTTTTGCGACGATTTTTCACGACTGGCTCTCGCATATCCTATGAAAAAAAAGACGAAACTGGTCACTGTCTGAAACGATTTATTAAAAGTTCGCGAAATTTACTCCGCAAGGACGAAAAGATCTGCTACCTGAGATCCGATCAGGGTACAGAATACATGGGAGGTTACACTCACGACGTTTTATCTAGCGAGAGTATTGAAAGACAATCGGCTTGCCCAGATACATCACAACATAACAGAGTTTCTGAAAGATTTAACCAAACCTTGCAGAAAAAAAATACGAGCAGTTCTATTCGATTCCAAATTATCATCAAATATGTGGGATCTGGTCCTGGGAGCTGCTGTCTACGTACATAACCGTACCCCACATAAGACAAATGACTTTAAAGCGCCTTTTGACGTGTTTCCTCCAAATTATCATTACGATGTGAATCAAATAAAAAGATTCGATTGCTTAGCCTACTGGACGATAACGAGAAAGTCAGACTCAAAGTTTTCGGCGAAAGTAGTTCGCGGAATCCTAGTAGGTTACACCCGATCCGGAGACGTGTTTCTACATCCGGAATCCGGCAAATTCTCTGAGTCACGAAATATTAGGCTTGACGAAAAATTCGTCTATGGTGATAAGTACAAAGAAGATTCAATAATAAATTGGCGTCTTCCTCAATCGAGTCAATCAATGAATGAAGAGACTATAAAATTTGAAGAAAACGACTGTATTACTAAAAATGACAGTACGATCATAGAAACGGAGGGAGAACAGACGAAGATACTAGGTAGACCCCATAAACGACTGTTAGAGACGGCGGGAGAGAATTCTAAAAATAAACAAAAGACTGTACACACGACAAGACGAAAAACCTCACAACACAAGAAGTCGAAAAATCATAGACACAAGCTTTGCTAATTACTCTAACGCAACGACATTTTACGAAAATTCTGGATTTCCAACAATAGATGAAGAATTTACGAATACAACCGACGCTACAAACGACGAAACACTATACTGTTTACATGCAACCTTAAATAACGATCTTCAAAATTATAAACAGGCCATAGAATCCACAGAAAAACACGAGTGGCTAAGAGCCATTGCTGAAGAGTATAAATTGTTAGAAAAGAATGAAGTATGGACGACAGTAGACCGACCAAAAAGAGAGAAAGACGGTAAAAGACCCAATATCATAGACTCATGGTGGGTGTTGAAACGTAAAAGCGATGATTCAGGTAAAATTAAATATAAAGCAAGATTAGTCATTCGCGGCTTTAAAGATTCAAACTCATACGATTCAAAGGAAACTTATGCGCCGGTTTCACGATTAACTTTAATACGACTGTTATTCGCGGTAATCAATTTTAAGGACTACGAAGTGTGCCAACTAGACGTTAAGACTGTCTTTCTGAACGGATATTTAGAAGACGATGTCTTCATGGAAATTCTTGACAGGATGAAAATCCCGGGAACTCTACGATTGTCCAAGGTGTGTAAGCTCAACAAAGCTATTAACGGCCTACGAATCAGTCCAAAACGTTGGAACAAGAAGTTTACAGAAGTTGCTAACTCTCTAGGTTTAGTCAATGATGATTATGATCCCTGTCTCTTCCTCAATCACTCAGAGAAATCGAGGGTCATTCTA
The DNA here is from genome assembly GCA_932178445.1 of Andricus quercusramuli. Lineage (NCBI taxonomy): Eukaryota > Metazoa > Arthropoda > Insecta > Hymenoptera > Cynipidae > Andricus > Andricus quercusramuli. The sequence continues at coordinate 8,002 of CAKNXH010059302.1, read as the reverse complement.
CTAATTTATGTAGATGATATACTTTTAGCAAGTAACGACAGTCAAAAATTGACCGACATGAAATCAAAACTCATGACTGCCTTTGAAATGTCAGATTTGGGAGAACCTAAAAATTATTTAGGTAGGAATATATGCAGAAACAGAAGAACGATAGTAATGACCATAACTCAGTAAACATATATAAATAAAATATTAACTAAATTTGGATTTAACGACGAGTTCCCACAAAACACTCCTATGATGAATCAAGAGGTTGCCAACCACGAACGACGACAGAGAGAAAATGACAACTGTGACATACAAAAAAAGGAAATTCTTGATTTTCCCTATAGAGGGGCAGTAGGGAGTTTGCTATACCTAGCTGGCTCTACTCGTCCTGATATAGCTTACACAGTAAATGTCTTGAGTAAACATCAACTAAATCCCACAGAAAATGAATGGAATATGGTTAAACGAGTGTTTAGGTATTTGACGAAGAAAAGTTTGACGTGGACGGTGATATTTATTGAGAGGCAAGAGAACTCATTTCAAAGTTTGATACAAATATGTAAGAATACGAATGCAAATACAAATACAAATTTGTTTGTTGAAATGTTAGGCGCCATATTGGATCCTCCATTTTGAGTTAAAAAATTTTGACGTCAAATTCGAAACCAGCGACGTCAGAAACCTGCTTACACCAAGTTTCATATAAATAAGTAAACATTTTGAAATTTCAGGCGCCATATTGGATCCGCCATTTAGAATTTATGAATTTTGACGGCAAATTCGAAATTAGCGACCTCAGAAACCCGCTCATACCCAGTTTCATATGAATATATACAATTTTAGAAATTTCAGGTGCCATATTGGACCCGCCATTTTGAATTTATGAATTTTTATGTCAAATTCGAAATCAGCGACTTCAGAAACCTCATACACCAAGTTTCATATTAATAAGTGAAAATTTAGAAATTTCAGGCGCCATATTGGATCCGCCATTTTGAATTTATTAATTTCGACGTCAACATCGAAATCAGCGAACTCAAAAACACCCTTATACCAAGTTTCATGTAAATCCAAACAAAATTTGACTTTTGGCCACTTTCGGTGGTCTCCCAGCCCACTGTGAAACGGTGTGATTTTGTATTCCCTATTTTTTTGTATGTAAATTGAATGGGCCGCCTGTATTACGAAGGCCTAAATTAGCTGATCATAGCTATACACCGAGGTGCATTCCCGAATATTTATGAGTCTACGAACTCACATAGCTTGCGATGCCTGCCCACGTGATCTCGGTAACGTCTCTTATTGGATAATCGCTCCGATTTTAGAATTCCGACCCCTCTGTATTTCTGTAAGCATCTTAATCTGTCACTCTTGTTCTATCCTTCCGGCGTAACGCAGTAATACACAAAGAATTTTGAGAGAGACCAAAGTTAAGCATGTCGAGCTCCGAAGAAGAAACTGTGTCGTTCTTTACCAACATTAGAAAGACTTTGGAATCTGGGAAGAAGGTAGATAAGCAGTTATAAGTTTTTGTATATTGGCAAACTTGATGGTCGTACGGGCTTCTGTACGAATAGAAGTAGAAAAGAATCAAATGACTAGCCACGTGTTCCGACCAATTCACGCCACTATTTATAAGTGCTGCGAGTGTTTTCCGAGTATGACTCGAGTTAATGTTGACGGGATCAAAGATGGCCCTTCTCCGTAATACGTCAATAGTGAACTGTTTTGTAAAGTTCTTTTTCTTTCCTTTTGGTGTTTCTTTTGAATAAAATTTCGGTATATTTGCTAATCACTTTAATGGAAATTGTGGCCTTACGGTATTCTTTTTTTTCTAAACCCACCCCCTTTCCGAAAATAATCACGTAATAATAGAAGCATGAGTAAAATTTCGTATGAGAGACAACTAACATTTATAATTAAATTTGATGCCTGATGAATGGCCTAAGTGTAGGATAATTAATTGGCATTTTTAATGCAGGGTATGATCTTTTAGGCGCGGGATTTACCCCCTCGCAATGTTTGCAATGGGCTGACTGATTCAGCTGGATTTATCCTTAGATAAGCTTGTACCGTTTTTTTACTAAAATATACAATATTTTTAAAGTAGCAACGAGCGAAAATATTGGATTAATGTTTGATGTAAATATATTGTATACTATTTTTTGAATTTTTGCTCATTTTACAAGTGAGTGTGAATTTCGGTCTCTTTCATACATGCTTGTGTTTAGAGATTACATTTTTTGCAAACAAGTATTACACGCAGGTAATTGTTTTTAAGGATACAATAATCGTCTCGAACATGAATAACATTGTTGGTGAATGAGTTGATATTTTACCAAGGAAATGGCATGAATTTGATTTTCAAACGAATGTTTTACAATTTGAGGTAACTAGAAGGAAGCAAGTTTTATAAAACCTAACAGGGTCTCCTGGTAAAAAATAGAATTTTTTTATGTTTGGTATCTTTGCAAAGCAGTAGAGTTGATTTCTTGCATGATGATTGTTGCTGCTTTTTTTTAGATAGATGCTTTATTTTCTAACATGAATCTAAATAATTTTGATCTTCGCGGAAAACAATAAGTATTAAATGGATAATTGTTACTTTATGTATAGTGGTATGGATCAGCGCCGTCCATATATTCTGAGTGCGCAATCTTTGGGCTTTCAAGAGTTAGAATAATTTCTGTACAAAAAGGAAAGAAAATATTCAATCTTTATATAGTTCACAAAACTTTTTTTTTTGAGTACTTAAATTCTTATGTTTATTAAAAAATAGAAAAATCAGCAAGAAAAAGAAATGGTTAAGAAAGTTATTCGTGAGAACTAAATAGATAAAAAGTGATAAAATGAGAAATGAGTGAATGTATAGAATATTCATCATTAATTTTTTGCTCTTTTTTTGTGAATATTTTATGAGTTTATGTAAAGGTTAAGGAAAATAAATTAATAATCAACTTGATTGTTTCAAAGTTCTTGCAATAATTATTTTACAAAGATATGTAATGGATGACAACAGATTAGATAATGAGTAAGAAACTGAGTGAGAGGTAGAGAGAAAGAGAGAGATGAATGTAGGTTGGGGGTTGAAAACAGTTTGGAATGCTAGATAGTATGAAGTAGTTGTAAGTAGGAGTTGAATTTACTAAGAGTAGGAATGAGGGTCTTCGTCTGAGGTCGTAATAGATACTGTTATGGGGGTGTGGTTAAGAACTTCTTGACTTTAGTTGGTTCGTGAAAAAATGCGTTTCAAAAGTGGGGTTCTGTTATCTATCTCATATGTATATTGAAGATTATATTAAAGGTGCAAGCCTTTTGTTTTTCTCTCTTTTTTATGATTAGTTATAATTTTTTAATATCGTAATTTAGAGGATAAAATATTTAATCTAGGAAAACTAATATTTTGCTTTTATAGAATAATATCACGTTTTATGAACGAATATTTCTCAACTGATTTTATATAATACATAAATATATTTGAGAAAAGGCAGGATAATTCATTTTATAAAAACGCTGATTTTATAAAGATATGAACTCGAACTGTAAATATGCAGTGGTTCACGTTATATTTTTATAATTTATGAAGGTTGTAAGGAAAATATTGATTCTTAAATTCAAGCTAATAGATCTTCTAAGGGGTTGAATTTAGTTGATAAACTGACAAATGTATTATTGAATTGACGTCATAGAAACTAAAAAACAGTGTTCAACTTCTGAGATATGATAAAAAATAAAACTTTAACTTTGGTAAAAGCTTGAGTTGAGAACATATCATATATTCGAAATCTGATTTCAGATTCTAATGTTTTTGCTGTTGGATGAATATTATTCATTTAGGAGAGTGATATTAAATGCCAAGACATATTGCTTCTCGATGACTGGATTCTGGAAAATAAATTCATACATGAATTACTATTATTGAATATGTCAAAGTCGATAGTTATAATTCATAAAGAAAATCTGATAGAAAATGGTAGCATTTTGATTGAATATCTAAAATAAGATTGAGAAAAAAAATTATTTATCGAAGTTTTTTCACTTTTTTAAAAGATTTGGAGTTTGTTTCCGGTAAATCAGTTAGTGAGTGCTTAAGTCGATTAATCTGCACGACGCTTGATGGGTTTTTTAATTTGAATTTTCACGTTTTCTTTTCCTGGAATTTCTAATACTTCATATGGTCCTGAATATTGACGGTTGAGTTTTTTTTTTTATTTTTCCTCCTTCCAATAAAAATACTTTGTCTACTACTTTGAATTTTCGAGGATTGATTTACCTAGCATGATATTGTTTTCATTTTTCTTTAGATGAAATTAAATTTTTTCTGGCCATTGGATTTTTAGTTTTGACGCGTACTAATTTTTTAATTGGACATTGTAAACAAAGTTGAATATATTTTTGTATGTCTATTTTCATGATTTCCCCAAAAATTGTTGTTGTATTCTATTGTATGATTCTGTCAGTGCTTTGTGACCAATGCTGATAAATGAGCTTGTACTGAAATTTCATTTTTCTTTTCTTTTATGGGATACTGCGTGATTCCTGAGCGAATAATTATCTTTGTATTTGATTCTGAAAATACGGATTTAAGATGGGTCAAGATTTCTTCCCGTGGTATATTATTCACGTAAGCAGTTTTAGCTATACTGATTGATTTCAAGTTTAATTTGTTGGCTATATTGTTTTATGTCAAACAAACAAATGGAGAACCCCGAGAATCCAAGCAATTGCCTAGGTGATCTTCCACTCAAGTTTTCATACGAAAACTTGGGTGCAGGTCCTACGTGACAAATTGCCAATTTTCGGGATCCAAAACGACGAGTTTGCTCACTCTAAGTGAGACATTGCTTTGTTCCGACCCTTCCGTCTCGTCCCGGACAGCCGGGGAGCTTAACCAGATTTTAAAATGAACATTTTCGAAAGTTATTTAATTTTCCAAAATGTTCATGAAAGGTAATAAATTTCACGCGAAGAATTACAAAAAAAAACAACCCCGGGGTCAAGTTCAATGATAAGATCAATTAAACAAACCCCCTTTGGACAAAAACACTAATAATAAACATCCGATTGATGTACGTGTAGAGATGTAATCATGTCTACACGTACATTACTAAAACAATTAACTTTAATTAAATTACGCGGCCTTTTTGCATCGGATAAGTAGAAATTCCTTTTAATTAGTTTATACTTAATTTTAAGTGCTTTAAAAACTCGAAGTATAATGTTCGTTCGAGGTTTCACTTTCATATTAAGGATTTTAAATTAATTACTAGTTTCATCATTAACAATAAACGATGAAAACCGAACGGCCGTTCTACTTACCCTAACTTCATAGCGCCTTCGGAAAAATGAAGCTTGGATAGAAATAAGCATTCTTTTATATTTTTCTTAATTCTAAGTTAGTCTGTAGGGGAGAGTGGGGAGTTGTAGTTGATTTTGCCTCACTTCGTCGATTCGGACCAATAGCATCATTGCGGGTTCTGAACCGCCGTCAGCTAGCTGCTCTTTGCTTTCTATCTGCATTACATGATTCTTTTAACTAACTTTGAGTCTAATATTTATTCCTAATTTCATATAAAAACATTGAAAACGTTTTCTTTATTCTTATACATGTATTAATTAATCGAATTTGTATCGTCGTATAGAATTATATTGGAATTTCAAAAAGGGATATCACCAGTATATAGTAAAGGAATTTAATAATCTAATTTATCCATATAATACCTTATTATATAATATTATTGTCGATATTCTATATAAATGTGAATATTATTATTATAAAAATATAAGAATAATAATACCATAACATTACATAAAATATACAAATAATATATTGCTATCAATTATAATATATACATATTCATTTATATATATATATATATATATATATATATATAAATAAAAAAAAAAAGTTAAACAACCACCGCAGGGTACCACTAAGAGCAACTGCCATCTGGAAAAAATGTCAATGGCCCCCAGTAGAACCGCGGTAAAATACACCTATGGCCACGTCTCACATCCGTGAGATGGGTGATCACAGGGCACGACGAAATCCCAGCGACAGGCCGGCGAAACCCTCGTGTGTCTTGAGGACACGAAGCGACCCAAGGATGACAGCTTTCTGCATCCATCTCGCAAGAGCCTTGGCATATGTTTGGCACATAACATATTAACATATATGGGCCTATGACAAAGCCACCGAACGCGTCCTCGGGTTGCGGATAGAGGGTCCCTGTACCGAGGGTTTCTGCTGAATGTGGTTACAATAATTAATAAGCAGTCGCGAACAATTGTCTTCTGATCTGATCCATCGTCGATTTCAGCCTTCGATTTGAATCAGCCAAAGCTCTCGCAGCACCATAAACTGAGCAATTGATGGTCCAGAGGTCGGACTCTTGCGAGATATCTCCAGGAAGTTAATACAGCATAATACTGGCATCGTAGCAGTCCAGCACGTCATTCTTAAGTTGATCCGTCCACTGAATGTGGGCGTTTCGCCGGTTCGTCGTCGTGTTTCCATCTAAATTATTTTCAGCACCCCGAACTCTAGGATGATCGGCATTGTTTGCCGATCCATTGTCGGGTGCTCTGCGCGTTCGATCGTTTTGAACCGCATCTACAACATTTTGGTGGTTTGTTGGTTTCATTGTTGTTCCCACGAGCAGCAAGGGAAAGGGTTTGTCAATCCTTGTAGAGCCCCGCGTGCAAGGATAAGGCTGATACTC
>CAKNXH010059301.1:2336-40204 GCA_932178445.1 Andricus quercusramuli | reverse complement strand
AATTATACAACCTTAGCTTTAATTTGAGATCTTAAAGACCTCAATCGGATGGAAATTGCCCTGGGACGAGGCTGAAAAACATTCGTGTTCGTGCGTTTTTCCGAGTTCTGGCCGCCATATTGGATTTAATTTTCTCCTAATCAAAAAGTGCCAAGTGGCTTTCGAAAGTATATAACTCTAGCTTTCATTTGAGACCTCAAAGACCCAAATTGGATGAAAATTACTCTGGGACTGGGGGGGTGTCCGGTTCACGGAGAATGCCCCATATATATACTTGATGTCACCACGCGTAAGATCATGCATATGCATAAAAGCTTGCATATCAATTCGTCAGTTCCGCGATTATACATTTCACGCCAGCAAGGCGGACGCGGACTTCTGAATCTCCAGTGTCTTCATAACCGAATTGTTTTAAGTACAGCTTACATCGTTGCGAATGGCAGAGATCCTCTCCTAAAGATGGTCAGAAACCACGAGATGATTGGCGAAGGGGCGTTCCTTTACAAAGCCGCGGAGCAAGCTGCCGAGACCCTTGGCCTGAATTTTAACATCAGAAGTGAGGAAAGTGCATTACTCCATCTAGATGCTTCACGTCTAAAAGCCGAAGTAAAGAAAGCAGAGGTTGGAAAATTTCACCAAGAGCTACTCGACAAGCAAATGCACGGAAACTTTCACAGAAATGTAGAAAAACAGTCCTTGTCGAAGGAGGAAACTTTTGCTTTCCTCAAATCATCAGGGCTCAATTCAGGTACAGAGGGCTTTATTTTCGCATGCCAGGACGGTGTAATCTCCACCTTAGCATACCGCGCCCGCATTTTATGTCAAGAAGTTCCCAGTGATAGGTGCAGAGCGTGTCATGCACACGCTGAGTACCTAGAACACATACTATCGGGGTGTCCGACCCACGCAGGAACAACGTATATCTATAGACATAATGCGGCCCTAAGAGTACTTTATTACCACCTTTGTCGCTCTTACGGTGTTGGTCGCGACCCTGCCCTGCCGAACGCTCCAAGGGAAATAGAGTCAATTGTCCGAAACGAGAAGTGCCAGATTTTCTGGAACTACGATTTTCGGGCAGCAGTCTCCGTTGCGCACTCGAGGCCTGACATTGTTCTCCAAGACTTCGAGAAACGAACTATATTCGTGATCGAATTCTCGGCTCCATCCGAATACAACATCACTGCAAAGGAGAAAGAAAAAGAGGAGAGATATCAAGACCTTACAAGAGAGCTGCGTCGACTGTACCCAAAATATTCGGTACGAGTAATTGTTCTTGTGATAGGTGCTCTCGGAGGTGTGAAATTATCGCAGGTTCGTAACCTTAAAGCCATACCCGCGTGCCAAAAATATGCCAAGGCACTTGCGAGATGGATGCAGAAAGCTGTCATCCTTGGGTCGCTTCATGTCCTCAAGACACACGAGGGTTTCGCCGGCCTGTCGTTGTGATTTCGTCGTGCCCTGTGACCACCCATCTCACGGATGTGAGACGTGGCCATAGGTGTATTTTACCGCGGTTCTACTGGGGGCCATTGACATTTTTTCCAGATGGCAGTTGCTCTTAGTGGTACCCTGCGGTGGTTGTTTAACTTTTTTTTAATTATATATATATATATATATATATATATATGTATTTGGTTTTGATTCCTTGGGAATCGAACCGAAGGGCCTATGATAAAGCCACCGAACGCATCCTCGGGTTGCGGATAGAGGGTCCCTGTACCAAGGGTTTTTGCTGAATATGTTTACAATAATTAATATGCAGTCACGGACAATTGTCCAGGAATTGGCCCGCAAAGAGTAACCCCTAAGCGAAGGCATAAGAACCGTACCGAAAGCTGAATGGCACCTGGGCGAGGTGTCTCAAACGGTGTTTCTGGGATACCGGGCGACCTTTCAGAGTATACAGCCTTATCCTTGCAAACGGGGCTCTACAAGGATGGACCAACCTTTTTCCCTAGCTGCTCGTGGGAACAACAATGACAACATCAAACATAGTTTTAGTAAGTGCGGTTCAAAACAATCGAACGCGCAGGGCTCCCGACAATGGGTCGGATAACAATGCCGACTACCCTAGAGTTAAGGGAGCCAATCAAGACGGAGTCAGTGCGATTGACCGGCTGAATCTTGTTACTTTTAAGTGGACGGATCGACTCAATGACGGCCTGCTAGAGTGCTACGATACCAGTATGATCCCTAAACGAGAAGGTTACATGGCACGACTGCATGCTCTGTGGTGCGAGAAACACCCAGGGCTCTCGCACTTTTCGCATCAGCGTCTGCGAAACCATGCCGAACAACTCCGAAAAAGGGGTTATGTGAGCGGAGTGCCTACTCTACTGCAGCCAGAACAAGCCGGGCATAGAGAAAGAGAGGCGACACTAAGATCTACCGCGAACAGGCATCCAATAGAGGAAGAACGATGCTTCAGGACCCGGAGAAACATCAACATTCAGGTTTCTCCCAAGCCCAAAGATCTGACTGAACTGGATGATGAGCTTCGTGGAGATTTTTCCGAAGAATCCGAACTCTAGACTATCAATCGTGGTGTGTACAATGCAGCGAGAACTTTGGCAGATGCAAGCCGTAAAACCAAACCAACGGTTGATCATAAGACCAAAAGACGAATGCATCAACTCAGCACAAAGATAGGCTGGGCAAGACGCTTCAGGACCCGGAGAAACATCAACATTCAAGTTTCTCCCAAACCCAAAGATCTGACTGAACTGGATGATGAGCTTCGTGGAGATTTTTCCGAAGAATCCGAACTCTGGACTATCAATCGTGGTGTGTTCAATGCAGCGAGAACTTTGGCAGATGCAAGCTGTAAAACAAAACCAACGGTTGATCATAAGACCAAAAGACGAAAGCATCAACTCAGCACAAAGATAGGCTGGGCAAGACAGTACGCCTCCCGCATTCAGTGTGTGATTGACTACATAACATCTGACAGGACTTTCACTGCAAAGGTTCGACTTTTAATGCACGAACTGCATTTTCCTCGCACCTAAATCACTATCAGCCGTTCGGAGCTTGTAACAAACTTTGGAGGTACGTCTTTGCCAAAAGCACCTGTCTCTTGCGATGCTAAGTGCAAAGTGATCTACCTGATTCAGTCAGTCCTCGCATCGACTGGATCTCTCAATTCATCAGACCCGTTCATCCCCTCTTTTTCATTAATGAATGCGCACACAATTATCGATTTTCCTTCGATTCGCACTCACTTTACATATATTCAGCTACATTCTTAACCCATGAACGGCTAGCGGAGTTATTGTCTGAGATCCCCCCTCCCAGTAGACGTCAGTCGACCGGCATTCGGGCATCCAAGTGGATAGATAACAACATATGAAAATGAAAACGAAATCGGTGATCCAAAAAAACCCGCCGTTCATGGGTTACAACCCTTTCGGTTAGGAATTTATGAAAGATCATTCAGTATCGTAATATAAATAGTTTTCTCCCATTCTCAATTTATATTTTTATTTTTAATTCCACTAATATGCTGAACTGCTTCAACGTCCTATAAGAAATTTCAACTATGAGAATAATTGAAAATACCTCCTGTTAAGAATAAGTTCAAAATTACACAATTATATTTTGTCACAATCGAGCAACCATAGAAATAAATTAATATACCGTCGGAACGTTTTATCCAATTTTATGACCTAACATTATGATCAAGTAGGAGAAAGAGGCTGAAGAACTTCTAGTTTGTTATCATGAAAACGAGTCAAAAATTTCCATTTTATGTTTGAATGTCATCAAACGTGATTTAAAAGAAAAATTATTTTCCAAATCGTCTTCAGGAATTAATTTAGGCTTCAAAGCATCCAACAATGAGTTTCAAAGACTATTTCGCAAATATATTAATAAATTATATAATTGTAATAGAAGTATTTCAAACAATAAATAAACTTTTATCATACAAATAATAGCCAATATTAAATTACATAACCTTAATGTAAATAATAAATTTAAGTTACCTAATTGAAAACAATTTAAATTCAATCTTTATGTAATTTAATTTTGTGAAAAAAATTATCAGTCAATAGTTAATTAATCAGTTTATAAAATAAAAAGCCATAAACAGTTATTTGCATTGAAACATTCAAATAATTTTTCCTTATCATTTTTCTAAAAATTTGAAGTGTTAATAATCTTTTAAACTAATTCCATAAAAACTTAAAAGATATTTACATATAATTTTGGAGATTGAATTCAGATATGTAATTATTTCACAACATCAGAAACGTTTTAAAATTATGTAATTTGAATAGGGATATTTTAAATTCGTCTAGTAGAGAATATACCATTATACCATTAAGCCATTTCCCTTTTGGCGAGCCTCTAGGGGTAGGCGTGACACTACCCGATTCGGGTAGTGTTTCGGGTAGTGATTCGGGTAGTGTTTCTAGGTGGATAGTTTCTTGTAGTAAATAACTACAAGTGTGGGCTCACCACACCCACGACCGCCAACAGCAACGCAGTAGTATCAGACGGTCACCCATCCAAGTACATCAGAGACATACAAAATACAAAATTTCAGATTATTTGAAACTATTTTAAAATGGGACTTTGGCCCCTTTACAATATTCAAAATTGAACAATTTTAAAATGTTAAATTTAAAAATAAAAAAATGTTCAATGTTTAGCTTTAAACCGCGAAAGTAAGCGATATGACCAAACTCTATGTATTATAGACCCAATCTTCAGGGTAAACGTCTAAGATGTACGCTATAACGCATAACGAAAATGTATGAATACCTTAATGTGTGAATGTGTCTATGACTATATGTAAATTCTGCCAAATATGAGTATCTGCATTTTAGTGTTTGATAAACGTTTAACCTCATATTTACCCCAGTAAATTGTATCAATTAGTATGTTGGATAATAATAAAAACCAACTGATAAGTAATGATATATTTTTCTAAGCTCTGAATTTGTATTAGAAGTTCTGCAAGTTTCATACTAAAAGAGCCAGTGGTTTACGACAACCAAATCGCATCAAACATCCGGCATGATGCAATGTCCACCATAGTCACGTTCCACAGAGAGATACAAGCCTGCCAAAAATAAGATTTTTTTCTAGTGAACCACTGGCTTTTCAACTATGAAACTTACAGAACTTATAACACACATTCCGAATTCGGTCTGAAGAACAAATCACAAAAATTAAAATTGAGGTATTTTCCAAAACGCGGTTTTTTTTGTTTGTTCTTTTCCGTATTCTTCGCATATGAAATTACATGTTGTTACAACAAAATCCGTTTATTGTACACAAAAATTACTGTGTGCTAAAATCATTCTGGTTTATCATCAGAATGATATTCAGTAACAAGCGATTGTCTTAAATTTAAAATATATAAACAATTACTCAGGTTATAAACAATTTTTAAAACTATTAGGGCCCATGGTCGTACCTATAGATGTAGCAAAAAAGTTAATATTGGGGTGAGAGCATTTCTTAAGAAGATGATTTTAGATCAAACATAATCTGATATTTCAATTATTTAAACAAAAATTATTCAAACAATATGCTTAAATCTGTAAGTTAGCGCAAAACTGAATACGCTATTCGATTATATGAAAAAATGTACATAAAGTCCATGTATTTGATAATTTTTTGTCCGCCTCATTTATTATGTATTCTAAATAAATGCTTGAAGAGTGTTGTATTTTTGTCCGCCTCATTTATTATGTATTCTAAATAAATGCTTGAAGAGTGTTGTACTATGCGATTGCTTATTTATAAAACAAAACGAATCGGGTGGACACGAAAATTGTCCAATACATGGACTTTATGTAATTTTTTCCATGGAATCGAACAGCGTATTCAACTTTTCCGTAACATGCAGATTTGAGCAACTTTTTAAAACAATTTTGGTTAAAAAAATTAGATTTTTTCGATGAAAAATCATCCGTCAATAAAATTCTCTCATCCCAATATTAACTTCTTGGTTATGTCTATTGGTCTGTCCAAGGGCCTGAATAGTTTAGAAAACTATTTATAATTTTAAAAATTGTTTATAAATTTGTAATTCATGGAAATTTGTTGTTACTGCATACCATTCTAATGATAAACCGAAACAATTTTAGTACAAAATGATTTTTGTCCACAACAAACTGATATACTGGACTATTTGTTTAAATAAATTGTTTATAACAAAAAAGTGAAATGTTGAATACAATTTTATATGGTTTCAATCTCTCTTCAATAATTATAATCAAGAACGAGTTTGTTTAAGCGATTTGTTCAGAGATAAAAAATCATAGTGTTGAAAAGGCTAATTTTTCCGCTCTATTTGTCCATATATTATTAAATACAAAAGTAAAATCTAAAATAGACTATATGACTCTCAAAGCTGTTATAATTTACCGGCTGTGGACTATTTTGAACGATAAATACCAGATCCGTCCCACTCTGTGCGGCAGAGTTTGGAGGTTATGTTACAGGGCTCTTACTGTCACTGTTACAGAGCTGCCTTTAGCTTGAAACTTTTTCAGATGGTTGTTGCAGAAAATAGCGTGTGATACACGTACGCACAGGTAACTGCTGGATCGTGTGATTTCAGTATTTGCTTTCAGCTCATCGCACTCGTCTACGTTTCCGCAGGATGAGAAATTCACACTAGCAAGCAATCAGCTGTTTTACGCATTTGTATCACAGACAGCTGTTCTTTCCTGTTAAATATTCAGATTCTTTCTCAAACTTATTTATTTTCTTAGCGTTTCGACCTTCTTACAGAATGCAAATAGACCTATGTATAGTGCTCGTTTTATAAAAAGACACATTTATATTTTCCTTCTTGTTCCCTTATTATCTCATAGATTTTTCTAATATTTTAGCAAACGATGCAGAGTACTCTATTCTATCAGAATCTAATAACAACTCAAAATCGCCAAAAATGCGAAAAGACTAATACTTGGCATTTACTACATATGAAGGGTCCCGGGACATAAGGGCGTAGGTACCACAAAATTACTTTCGAGCAATTAGTTAGCTTTATTGAATTATGAGAGAAGAGGTTTTAAAATATTAAGTATTTGCGAGAAGTTTGTGAAGGGAACGGTGCATCCCAAAAAACGACGATACTGACTGAAAAAGAGTTCCATAACTTTTTTATTCCTTAACTTAACAAAAACACAAGAAAACACTTTTGAGCTGTTGCTTAGCTCTATTGAATCGCGAAAGGAGTGCTTGAAAAACGTAACCATCTGCGAGAAGCCCCTTATATATGTATAAAAAGATCAATTTTGAGGTACTACTTAGCTCTATCAAACCTCCGAGAAAAACTATTGTCGAAGGTACGGCGCGTCCTCCAAAACAAAAATATTGACACAGAAAAAGAGTTGTATAACTTTGTTCCGCAAAGAAATCTAGCAACTTTCCGATAACTCTCAAAACAAATACATGTACGAAATTTTTTCAAATGCAGGATTAAATAGAAATTTACTTTTTGCAACACATGCAAGAATATGACCACATTCCGTGTCCGTAAAGCGTGCATGAAGTTCCAGATTCCTCTACTGTGAAATTAGCGTGCGGGAATGTGACAATCCCGCACTGTTTTGCGTGTGGGAATATTTCCGCTCTGGTATCATTTACGAGCGCTTGCCTTGAGTTAGTTCGGGAATTATTATTCACACGGTATCTGGCGCTATCACGCGACGCAGCTGAACAATGTAGCTTACCGCATGCGTTTTCATGACGCTCATGACAAGCAGTACTTTACCCGACCAGCATCATTTACTATCGACTTAAATATGAATACTACTTCTAAAAAAATTACCGGGTACTCCGCCAGAAATTCGAGCTGCAGTTGAAGCAGTTAACGAAAAACTGTTGCCACGTTATGCAATGTTGAAAAGCACATTAAATGTAAAGCAAAAAATCAACATTGAGTCGTATCACCAACTAACTGCTTTTTTAAACAGAAAATCTGATGGATATCAGAATAAAAAGTCAAAAACTTTGACAAGCGAAGATGTGGACAAGTTTCTATGTAAATGATTCTCCCGACCAGCAATATCTTGCAACAAAAGTTTCACAAAATATCTATAAATTGTATTAAGCGTGCTGGGCCAGGTCTCTATGCTCAAAATTCAAACTTGATTTTTCTGAAGGAAAATTTAATTTTTTGATTTGATTTTAGATTTTTTTTTTTAAATGTGGGGCTCAACCCCCAAACCTCTTCGAGGGGACTTCGTCCCCTTCACCCCCACCAGTGGTTCTGCCCCTGGACCGCGGCCCCACATCTGAAAACTTCATCTCGGAACCTCACTGTCGGCGTTAGGACTTGGAATTTTCATGCATTTTTTGCATAAATATCGTGTGTGACACGTGTAAGTAGACATTCTACTCGTGCGAAATTTGTAACACTCGTGAAATGTTCAACTTCCCGCACTTGTTACTGTAATGTACTATTTTTACAGTATCTACTAAATTACTTATGGCATTCTGTCACAAAGAGAGACTACGTCTACACTTCATTGTAAAACTTGATTAAACCGATCTCGTCAAATATAAGAGCTGTATAAGCGTCTTTAAAGTGAACCAAAATGCAAAAAAAAAAACCCTTTTTTATATTATCTCGGAATGGTCATTACCTATAAAGGTAATCATAGTTTTACCATTTTGGCCATGTGTGAAAATGTAACTTACGGGCTATTGCTCGAAGTCGTGGGATGCTGGGTGATCCGGGTGGACTGTTGGGTCTGGAATGATTCTTAATTTTTCCTCGATCTAAAGCTGTGTGCTGCACTGTGATTGTATGTCGAAAGTCTGGAACACAAAATGTTTAATTGCTTATGCTAATACTTGAGATTTCAAAATCCCAGAAGCAAATACCAAAATTATAAAATATTTTATTTAAATAAATTCATAAATTCAGATCTAGATACCCACGGTACTTTTCTACTTTTTTGTTTAATTTGGAGCCCTTTTTTTAAAAACATTTTGAGAGTTTCTTAGAGTACGCCGGAAATCCTTCTAATGACGGCCGGATGTCCTTCGTTTACCACTCCTAGTAAGAAAGGGCATGGTGAGCCACAACCAACTTCAAACCCAAGAAAGATATTACCAAAACATTTTTTTGCGGAATATTATTCTAACATAGTATGCGCATATTTATCGGAAAAATAATAATCGTGGGAGCGCTATTTTCAAAAAACTATTTTTGGCCAACCCCCCTTGAAAACGCGCTATTGCATGCACGTGAAGCAGACGTAATGTGGCCGCTTCCAGCCCAGTGACGTTCGCACATGCGCACTCCACCTCCGGACAGACATGAAACTTTACGCCCGCTACATAAAACTTTACGCTTTCTACACATACACTGCACCATACAAGTGAGAATGTGGAGGAAATTATCTTTATCTTTAAAAAAATTGTATTGCTGAACCCCACAGTATTCTGTTGACCGGCAATTTAAAAATGTCAAGTGAATATTTTTCGAATTAATCTGGTGAAGTTAAGGACCGTTATAGTTATGAACTAAGTGCAATTAATAATTAAGATCCCTACTATCAAAAGTGAGAAACTTTTCACAAGCATTACTGATGTACCGGTGGTGAGTGAGGTCGACCTCGTATCATGTTTTACGCTAACTCATAGTTACTACACGTATTAAGAAATGAAATCTTGTAAACGCTTAGAGGCTTTTGAGTTTTACTAAGCCGGATTCGTTGATAAAGTAAAGTGCAACAAGGTAGATGACAACTTTATAGTGCATGGTGAGGTTAGTTCTGGCACGTTAATTTTTCTTTAACTGCATGGATTCTTATACCACAACATTTATATTTAAGTATATATTTTGTTTAGTAATGTGTCACTAAATTTAGTATTTATTTAATAATATCACTTACTTGAAGAGTGATATAAGATTTTAAAAACATTACCACACTTTTTCTGATAAATTTAGAAAATGTTTGCAAAATAAAAAAATATATATGCACTGTTACAGGTTAAATATTCTCAAAGAATGAATTAAAAAAATCGGAATGTTCAAACTGTAACAGTTCATATACTTTTAATTTTGCAAATATTTTCCACATTTATTACAAAAAGTCAAGGAGACTTTTCAATTACAAATTACTAAACAAAATATACGTCAATATAAATGTTGTGATATAAGAATCCGTAGAGTTAATGAAAGATATGTCACCTCACAACTTACTAGAAAGTTGTCATCAACGCATCCGACTTCGTGAAACTTAAATGCCTCTAAGCTTTTATAAGCTTTGAATTGTTTACAAGTGTAGTAACTATGAGTTACCCTAAAATATGATACGCGATTGCCCTCACTCATTACCCGTACATCACTAATGCTAGTGGAAAATTCCTCACTTTTGGGAGCGTAAATTTTTCATTGCACTTCATTTCCTACTCTAATGGATCTTCACTTCACCAGATAAACTCGAAAAATATACACTTGACATTTTTAATTTGCCGATCAACACAATACTTTAACCAAGATAATACACGCGATGCAATGTTTTACCTATCTCATTCGTCCATTTTTAAATTATATGGCTTAGTGGAATTACTCTATGTTTTAGTAAAAAGTTAGAATGTTTCCTTGTAATACCACGGTTAACTTCTAGTCCAGACGTTAGACGGAAGGACCTTGCCCTTTTTGATGAAAATGTGAAACTTTGCAGAGGTGTTTTAGGGCAAATTTGAATTTGATTTAGAGTTGTGCCACTTTGGGTCTCAAAGCAGGGGCCATATATTACGAATTGTCTATTGTGGGGATCGCGAGCACTGCTAAATAATATTTTTTAAAGCCTATTTATTACTAATTTTGTTTGAAAAATATTTGGGAGGCTATATAGAGCCAACTCATATTTTCAGCCACTTTGAGACTCCATTTAGAGGCCTTATATTGCGAGTTTTGTCTACATCTAAAGGCCTAGCACTGCAAAATATGATATATATTTTGTGCTTATTACTACCAAATCAATTAGTAAAACATTCTGGGGCCTATATTGATCGGACTCATAGATGCAGCCACTTTTGGCCTCTATTAAGGGGCCTTATACCACGAGTTTTTTCTACGTAAAGGGGCCGCGCGCACTGCAAAATAGCATTTTTTAACTTTTTATTATTAATTTTGTATGAAAAATATTCGCGAGCCTACTCAAGGTTTTATTCACTTTGGGACTCCATTTATGGGTCTTATATTGCGAGTTTTGTTTACAGACGGAGGCCGAGCACTGCAAAATATAATGTTTTTTGTACTTATTATTACAAATTTGAATTTGAAAACATTCAATGCCTATATTGAGCTTATTGATAGTTGTGTCCAATTTGTGCCTCAACTGAAGGGGCCTTATAATACGAGTTTTGTTTACACCCAGAGACTTAGCAGTGCGAAATATCATGTTTTATTTGTAATTATTACTACTAATTTTATTTAAAAAGTATTCGGAAGCCTATATCAAGCCGAATTACAGTTGCAGCCACTTTGGTACTCTATTGAGGGGCCTATTATGGGTTGCCTATACTTAGAATGTGAGATTGTGAAATAAGGTTATGTGTTGAAGTATATTAAATGTCATAAATTACTTTACTAAATAAATGAATAAGCTCAATTAGCGGTGTATTGCACAATGCGTCGCATCACATGAACACATTTTTTTGCGCCTTCATTTTGTATCCCCGATAAAACTGTCACTTCATTATCGATCAACTAAGATAGATATACGTAAATATACGTACATAAAGTATACGTTTCACGTTCGTGCGACTGGCCATTGGTGTGATTTACGGCTGTTCTGCTGGTCCTGATCATCGGCGCTCTTGGAGGTGCCAAGCTTTCACTAGCTAATAGCCTGAAAAGCATCCCTGTGTGTCAACAAAATGCTAAGACGCTTGCGAGGAAAATTTCCGGATCATCGTATTAAATCCGTCGCAGACTGTAACCACCTATCACACGGTCGTGAGACGTGGTTTCGGCTGAAATTTTACCGCAATTTCGCTGGGAGCGGGTGCAGTTTTTAACATTAACACCCGCTCGCGGCAAAATCCCGCGGTTGTTCTTATGACAAACTTGTTATTATATATCAGCTTGGGTCATGTGGAAAAATCTTCATTTATTAATAGACGTTTTTAACATAAAACGCGGTTACATATAATGGTTACAAATGAGTTCTTGCAACGGTACATAAAGAAAAAATACAAACTAAAGACAAAACTGTGAACAAAACTTGTCCCGAAAATGTTTCCTTTGTAGAAATTAACTTAATTCATTCAAAAAACTATAATACAGCATGGATCTGGATGACAGACAATAATTGATTTTTCACTTTTAACAAATTGTCAACAGTGTTAAAGCAGAATAGTAACTTCAAAAACTGACAACAAGGGATTACGCGAAAATTTTGGAGGCGTATCAAAAACTTTATAAACAAAATCTGCGAAAAATGCATATGTATTTTTCACAAACTGTATTGTAAATTGGTTTAATTGTTTATTCAACCAGCCAATAATTATCAAATAAAAAAAACAACCAGTCTAAATTGAGTTAAAATTAACAATAATATTAATAAAAAAGTGGCCCCTCAATGGAGGCCCAAAATAGCTGCAAGTATGAGTAGACTTGATATAGGCCCTTGAATGCTTTTCAAATGAAATAAGCAATAATAAGTACAAAAAACATGATATTTCAACTATGAGTCTACTTTATTTACGCCCCTGAATATTTTTCAAACAAAATTAGCAATAATAACTTTAAACAAATGCTATTTTGCAGTTCATGACCCCTGCATATATACAGCCCGTAATACAAGGCCCCTGGGTTGAGGCTCTAAGTAGCTACAACTCTAAATCAACTACAAATAGTTCCTAAAACACCTCCGCAAAGTTTCATTCTTTTATCAACAAGTACAAGGACGGTATCATTTTTGCGGCTTAACTTCCGGCCTATACCTGTGCAAGTCGAAGTACCTTGGTTACCTATTATATAGTAAGGCCAAATTCATAGTAGTCATATTCATGAGTGCGTCAGATAGGTTCTTATGCGCCATCTACTAGCGTCTCGATCACACGCTAGTAAGTCAAACAATATCATTCTCCTTCTAAAATCATATGCGAATAACTTCTTTCCCAATCCCCACACCTGCTTCGTCACCACATTTGCCCTCCTCACTCTATCTTTTATGTGACCATCCACTCTTCCATTCCTCCGAAACAAGAAGCCCAGGTACACAAACTCTTTCACCTCCTGCACCGCCTTTCTCTTCCACTTCCACTCCCGTCCCTTATACCTTCCCCCTCCTGTTCTGAACCTTGGACTTTTCCGCATTCAGCTCTAACATGTTCTTATCCAGGTATCTTCTCAACCTCCTCATCATCTCATTTAAGGCCTCCTCGCTTCTCGCCAGGAACACCATGTCATCTGCATACGCTAGTGACCAAATTCTAAACCCTTCTTATCCTGAATCCTCCTACCACCCCGGCCTCCAACTTACTTTCCATATCCGCAATTAAAATCGCAAGAAGCGTTGGGCTAAGCGGACACCCTTGCCTTAACCCCCTATCCATCCAGAATCCCTCCGAAATCCCGTTACCTCCTCTTACCTTATCTTTGGTCTCTTCATACCTTCCATCTCTTCATTCCTCTCCATAACATCTTTATTACCTCCTTCAGCCTCTCCCTAACCTCTTGTGTACTAAACAGCCATACTTCATTCTCCACCCCATCCAGCCCTGCTGCTTTTTACCTTTTTAACTTCCTTATCTGTTTCTTTATCTCAACGTCATTCAACTCCTCCATTTCTGCCTCCCCCGTTCTTCTACTCCCACCATCCCTCTTCCTTTAATCTGAGCTCTGAAATGAGTCTTTAAAAAACTCCCTCCACTCCTGTCTCCCTATCTTCTCGCTTATCCCCACTCTAAACTTCCTGATCCTATTTATTATCTTCAGACGTCCCCCTCTGTCCTAACATTTCCTAAGACCTCTTCCAGATCTTTCTCCTTTTCCTGTTCTTTCTTCTTACACATCAATCTAAACCCCTTCCTCATTTCTACGTACTCCTCCCTTTCGCATTACCCTCTTTCCACTTCTTGTATTTCCTCTTCCCCTTCCTTTCCATCTTTTTACATTCCCTATCCTACCACGGCTTCAGCATTCCTTTCTTGTTCTTTCTAAATACCTTCTTTTGCACACACCCTTTCACCTTCTCTTTCAGATCCTCCCATCTCTTCCACCGACTCCCCTTCAAAGCGTACCTTTCCTAAGTGCTCCTGATACTTCTGTATCGCCTCCCTCGTCCTGGTAATGTAAATAAAATTAAGCAAAGTCACTCTTTTCGATTCCTCGCAGAATTTCTGTTACATAACTTGTAAAGAAACTAACAAAAGAACTGACTGTTCACGAAACACAGCAAACGTTCTTCCTTGAAAATTTATTCGCAAGATTAAAATGAAAAAACACTCTTCAACACTCTGAAACTAAAATTCGCAAAACTCAGCGAGTAAAAATTCAATTGCCCATCAGTGGTATCACTGAACTAACCCACTTGTATCTACTTTATCAGTCTAATCTCGCTGATTCAAGCGTAGCGAGCACAGCTGAATACCTAAAATTCGAATCCTTAACGACAAGTTATTCAAACAAACAGGGAAAAGACCTTATGAATTAACAATATGACTGATGATAATAAACCTATTCGTAGAATAAAGGAAGAGCAAGCAGATTTACAGTTTCTCAGAAACTTGACAATTTCTTGCTACAGACAACATTTTTTCGTCAAAATCAGACAAATTTTATGCCATTTCTCGGTCAAAAGCTATCGAAAAACCTTTGGAATCATAAATTTTAATCATTATGTCAGAGTAAAAATATTACCTGTTGTATTACATGATGGAAAAACTACCCAAAAAATTGATGAATTAAAATTTTAAAGCTTTTTCGGGTTTCAATCGTGTGTGAAACTATGAATGTTGCCGACGTTTCGTGAAAATTGCAGTTCACTTCTTCAGGGCTGACCTGAAAATGAAGTTTCAGGTTATATTGTTCTTATATATGTATTCTCTACGATTCCTGTGACTGGCCAGAGCGCCCCATGGTGGGGACTGGTCGAACTTGATTGGACAATCAAGTCTTTTTTTAAAAACCCGGGAGAACGGAAAGCCAACTCAGATTGGCATTATATATATTGTCCCTATTGATGTTATTAGGGTGTTCATCCAAACTATATTTAAGTCACCTGCGGAAATAGGACAACTTCTAAACAACCTTGAAGATAAAAAAGCACCTTTCAGTGATCCCGGAGTATATAAAATTCCTTGTTCTTGTGGCAAAGTCTATATTGGAGAAACCGGGAGAGCTGTGAGCCAACGTGTGAAGGAACATGCGAGTAAAGTCAGGCTAAAACATTTCGCGCAATCAGCACTAGCTGGGCATCATATCGAAACAGGACATAGCATCTTATTTGACAAAACAACCATCATCGCAAAAACGTACAATATTTTTCCAATAAAACATAGAAAAGCAATCGAAATCTTAAAACACCCTAATAACATCAATAAAGACAATGGATATAATACCAATCCGATTTGGCTTTCCGTCCTCCCGGGTTTAAAAAAAAGACTTGATTAGCCAATCAAGTTCGAGCAGTCCCCACCATGGGGCACTCTGGCCAATCACAGGCATCGTAGAGAATACATAAATAAGAAAAACATAACCTGAAACTTCAGTTTTAGGTCAGTCCTGAAGAAGTGAACTGCAATGTTCACGAAATGTGGGCAAAAAACATTCATAGTTTCGCACACGATTGAAACCCGAAAAAGCTTGAAAATTTTAAAATTTGAATTTATCATAATGAATCATCGTGAAAGCATTAAATCTACCCAAAAATTATTTAAACTTAAATTCCAATCACGCCCCTGGAAGTAGTGCATTATCTTTTTTCAATCATGACAGTGTAAATAATTTCACTTTTACATTGATGAATGTTTAAAAAGTACATAAGAGTTTTTCGTCGAAGTGATACCTTGTCAGTTCTATTTTTTGTACGAAAAGCTACCGATCAAACGTTAAAAACATAAATTCTTATTATGCAACCGGAATTGATGCAGTATTTTCTCAAAGTGAGCAGAATTTTAACTAATTTGTAACTTTGCTGACCTTTGGGCTTCATTAAAAAATACATAACAGTTTATCGTCCATGTAAGTGAAACCTTGCCTGTTGGATTTCTTGATGGAAAAACTACTTAATACATTTTTTGAATAAAATTCCCAGTATGGAAGTGGGAGTGATGCAGTATTTTCTGAAACGGAGATTGGGAGAGAGAGAAGGGGGCAGAGGGAAAGGAAGAGTGGGTGGGAGAGAGGGGGGGGGGGGCGAGAGAGAGAGAGAGAGCGATTGTGCAGGTCCACGCTTACCTGCCCAGCGATGCTTGCCAAGTAATCCAGACCCCACCACGTATGTTATCATTATACAATATAAACGATCAAAACATTCAATCCTATTTACCTCTTTACTTTCCTTCCTAGATCTGACCTAGAGCTTTTCCTTCAGACCTACCCAACCGACCAACCAACCATATGTAGGGCCACTTAACTAATCTTAATCGTCACTGTCGGGAAAAATGGTTACAAATTGGGATTTTGGTTGAAATTTTGGCAGAGCTTGCCTAGAAAGTTCAGTTGTCTTATGATGCCATCTCTAGCGTCACTGCCACATACTCGGAAGTCTGCTTCAGTGACCAACTTCACTGCACGTTCTACTGCGACCGTGTGCACGGAAAGACGGGGAAGGACCATTCTGGCACAGTACTGTCAGGAAGTGACAGTCAAAGAGCTGTTTGTCTGATACCATCCTTAGAACTGGTGGTGGTAATAGAAACATCAGTGCTTTTCCAAAGAATCATTTCTGTACAATCATTATAGCGAATGGAGTGATAAAGATTCCTTGCCACGTCTGTTCAAGCAATAAGAATCTTATTTAGTAACCTGAAACCTGCGAACAAAAGAAGCGAAATAAGATGTGTGTGATCTGCAGTGATGCAAACGTGGTAATCTAAAGCGAGAACGTCAGGCGCGCAAGTCGATGCTTGTTCAACTCGTCTCTACTTGCCAGGTTTAGTGAGGCAGAGGGGGGCTGGGGGGGGGGCTGATGCAGTATACAGGTGGACGAATGGGGGAGGGGTCATGTTGCAACGCAACAATGCTGCGCTACCGTTACGAGCCACCAGGCGAAGGAAAAGACGAGAAGAGAAAGCGCTACAAAACCGCTTAGTTGTACTGAATTTGTCTTCTTTTCTGACATCAGAATATGCATCCCTGGTCCCCCAGTGCATTTTGAGGCTTGAATATCAGTTTTTATGAAAGGTGACATCTCCTAACCCAAAAATATGGCTGCTTTAACGGAACCAAAATTAATTACAGTTTTGGTGTTTTCTTTGGAAATTTCGAAACATTGAGGCAAAAATTCTCACAGAAGATATTATCCGATTTGAACAAAATTTTTAATAAGTGGCAAAACGCGGCACTCTGTTTTCCTTTTACAGCTTATTATTCAAAATTAATACACTAGTAACCATTACATTAGCAACATAAAATCATAGGAACTTGAGAAACGTCAAATTGATCTCATGAATATGATATGGTTTGTTGTTTAGAAAAGTACAACAGAAAATTTTAAAATGATAATTACTTATATAACAAGATTATTAACTCATAAGGTATTTTTTCCGTGTTTGTTTGAAACACTTGTCGCTAAGGATTCGAACTGTAGGTATTCAACTTTACTCGCTATAGTATGCTCGAACCAGCGAAATTTCACTGATAAAGTATATACAAGTCGTTTGGTTCAGTGCATTTCATCACTTCAGCACAATTTTTACTGACGCAGTCAGTGCAATCTCTTTTACCAACTGAATTTTACTGATCTTAGTGAAAACTTGGCTGATTTTTAGTGAAATACCACTGATGGACATTTGAATTTTTACTCGCCGGCTTTTCCGAACTTTAATAACGTTAGTTTTGTTACAAGTTATGTGGCAAAAGATCTGCGAGGAATCAAAAAGAGTGACGTTTGACCAAGTTTGTACAAGTGCTTTTGAAAGTGGCGGGACATCCTGTTTATATCCTAATCGACAACTTACAAAATAAGTAACATCAGAAAACTTTTCATCTGCCGAAATTCATTCAGACATGTAAAAATAATTTTGAAACAAAGCGCACAAAAAACAGAAACTTACCAGAAGGTGCGCTGATGTTACTTCCTGGCTCCTTCTTATTTAATTTTAATCTAGATTTCTTAAATTTCCCTCGCCTCTTATTAGGAGTCGGGGTTGTTTGCTGCTGAATAATCATAACAGTTAATTCTCTCTCCAAGAGGTCAATCTCGCGCGCGGCTAATTCCTGTTCTCTTTGTCTCAAATTTTCTTCGTGCTGTCTTTGCTGCACCTGCGCCTTCGTCAGTTCTTCCTCTCTACAGCGTAATTCCTGAATAGAGAAAAAAAAGATTGTATGCATCCGCATAGAATAATTTAAAGACCCGAGGCATAAAGGCGTAAGTGCCAAATTTTGTAAATTCGTTTTATTGGGATAAGCTAATTGTTTTGACCTAACGTATATCTCTTTACAAGATCGTGGTCCAATGCGATTTAGAAGTAGGTGAAAAATCATGTTTGATATATTTGTTATAAAGTAATTACATTTTTTTACATGTTCTTTTCACAAATGAATAGAGATAAGTAACAGCTCGGAAGCTCTTTTCACTTTTTTTTAAAGTAAAAAATAAAAAGACATGCAACCCTTTTTGTGAAAATATTTTCGTTTTTGAGAACGCGGCGCACTATTGTCGAGAGATTTATTATACAAAAGGCAAGAGTCGACAAACTCGAGTAGCAGCGAGAGCGTGCTCAGTGAAGGGGACAAAACAGGGTATGATTTAAGGAAAAGATAGCAGTTGGTCGAAGGAGTGGGAAGGGGCAATGACATTAGCAAAGACAGAACTTGCGAATGACTGAATGATATGAAGAGGCAAGTGGGGTGGGTAAGAGACGAGGTAAGAAAAGTAAGACAGAAATGGGAAGAATGGAATGATGAAATATGGAAAGGAGAGAAAGAGAAGGTATGGAACAAATTGGAAAACACAGAGAATAAGTAGAGGGATCATGAGGAGGATAGAGGAAGGAAAATGAAACTGCCAGAAGAGAGATTGAGCAAACTGAAACTAAGGAATGAGCATAAGGTGATAGAGAAAGAGGGCTTGGAAGAAGCGAGAGAGTGTGATTTAATTTCTGCATTAGCAGAATAAAAGGTTGCGCTTGAGACTGATTAAGGTTAAAAGAAGAATGGCAGGGGAAGAAAGGACGAAGAGGAAACAGAATATAATAGTCAAGGATTTGAAAGCGGACAGTGAAGAGAGAGAAAAAGCGATTGGGAATCTGATGAGACATCGGTACACAAGTCGAGTGGAAGGGATAAAGAGACTAGGAGGGAAGAAGTAAAGGAGGGGAAAGAACGTATGTTTTTAGTGAAATGAGGGAGTGAGGAGGAGAGGTATCAAATTATAGGAAAGAAGTTGTCGAAAGGAAGAAATGAGAGAATCGAAGGTCTGACGTGCGGTGGGAGGAGAAGAAAATGGCTAATCGAGGGAAAGGGATGGGCTGAGAGGAGTAAAGATGGAAAAACGGGAAGGAAATGAGAAAACAAGTATTACGGAAGGGTTTTAAATGACAAGAGGACTTGAATGCAAGGAAGAAAGGAGAGGAATGCAAAAAGAGAAACGTGAAAGTAGCCTTCTGGAACATAAAGATCGGGATAGGGAATCGGGAGGGCAGGAGGCTACTGAACTTGTTGGGAGAGGCGGGATGGTTTATTTGTAACGACAACACCAGGGTGGATGAAGAAGGGGGAATTTATGTACGCGGGTATAGGATTCGCCTTAATGGACTATATTCTAGCAGAAGAAAGAATACATTGAGATGTGAAGCCTCAAAACGCGGTAGGGGGAATAAGGAAGAAAATGAGCAGTTGGAGGGAGGAAACGCTGAGAGAACTCAGAGAAAAAATGGACACCCTGCTATAAAATCTTAAGGTAGCGAGATGGTGCACAAGAGAGACTCTGTCGCACTCATGAATTTGACTACAATCAATTTGTCTTAATTGTATGAATTCACACTCTCATGGGCAATTAATAAAGAGAAAGAGTCACTCTTGTTAATTCTTATTGGTTTTCTTTTTTTTTGTTCGCCGAGGTTTGAAGTTTGAGGAGAGGTGGAAGCAGGAGCGGATAAATTGGTAGAGAAACTCATCACGAAGGGTCTCTTTGCTTTAAGCAACTTCATTCAAACTTAATAAAAAGGGGACTTTTTCCTTAATAATTTATTGTCAAAAATCCTCGTTTTAATAATGTGTCATCAGCGCCCGCGCAACGGAAATTGATTGTGCACTCTCCCCACTCATCATACTCATACTCTTATCTCTCTATCGCATACCTACTTCCAATCTCCCCGTAGTATACTTATGTCTATAAATAGACGCATTCCACTTGTATGTGTTCCAAAAATCTTACTCTCTGATACAGACATCAACCTCTATATCACGGTCAAAAACGTTTACACATCAACATCCAAGATTTTACAGTGCTTTTATAGTATATCAAAGGCCGTAGCCAGTTAAGCTTAACTAACTTACCCAAGTATCACCTTCAAATAAAATTGTTAAAGATAGTTATAAACAAATTTTATAAAATCCAAGAACTTTTTCTGGAAAATCCCATTTTCTTCTGCAGTATACTTACATCCTAAGTAACCAAAGATATTTTTTGGGAAATTATCACAAGCGTACTTTAACTTAAGACTTAATAAAGTGAACATAATTTGATTAATTACAATACCTTCATTTAAACATAAGCACAGTTTTCTACATATTTACTAAGTTAATGGCTGTGCGCTGTAAAGTTACCATTATTCTGTTGTTTTTCTATGTTATGTACACGTGAATCTGAAGATAATGGTAAGGAGACCGTTGACCCTACTTGAACTGTGCCAGTAGGTTTTCATCTTCTCTGTTGTTTGTCTACCAGTTTCACGTATATTAATACTGATCAGTATTATTATAGTATTATTTCTTTTAGTCTGTGAGAAAATTACATTAATACTTTAACAGTAGTAATATATACAAACCAAGTAGACAAACAAAGAAGGACATCGGTAAGAATTACTTACCACACTGGTGTAAAAAAATAACATCGAAAAAAATCTTAACATAAGGTTGGAATATACCTTTTCAAAACACTCTTTGGAGTGCCGTGACGTTACAAACACGACAAGGGATCTTTTCATAAGAATTCTTACATTTTACAATAGTTGAAATGGAAATATTTAGATTCTATTTAGATGGAGATGGAGATAGGTCGATGTTTTCAGAGATAACTGTAGCGTGCTCGTCTCTCCACCTAGTGATAGGGAAGATTACAGCCGCTAGGTAGCACCAGCTTCTCTATTCGAAGTTCAGCAAAAATTCAAATGGGATAAATAAAAAAATGCTTTTATTATACAAAAATGTGAATTTTCTTCTTTTTAAACTGAATAACTTAAACTTTTAACTTGTTTTGTGAATAACATAGAAACTTTTATTATTAACTTGTATTGAAAAGAGCAATTTTTCATTTATCCAATTCAAATTTTCGCGGAACTTTAACTAGAGCAGCTGGCGCTAGCCACCGGCTTGAAAGCGAACGTTTCTGAAACTTTGGTCTAATGAAACATTTGATGCAGCATGAAACGTTTTTATTCGTAATTTGTTAATTTTAAGTCATTCTTTTACATAACTCATGCTCCTTCTTACGCCACCTTCCACGGAACTTACTGCCTTTTCATGATCTTCTTGTAAAAAGTATCGTGCGTCTCTCGTGGGAGGCTCTTTTCGTGACTATTGCACTGTTTTTTGACTCATCACGAAAAGACCGTCACCTCGCACTTGATACGCAATATGGGGTCATTCCCAAAATACGTGATACGTCAAAGAGGTGAACCTGGTTTTTTATTATCAGCCACGGGCTAAGTCAAGTGTCTGATGAGTCAAAAATGTCAAAGTTTATATCGATGCTTGAAACCTCCTGCGTAGATGTAAAATTAAGTTCAAATTTAGTTCTGGCTCGATGAGGTTTCAGTCTCCTACTTCCTGATGGTATATTAAGGCTGAAAAGAAGCATGTCGTACATTCCTCCAGATTGTCTTTACTTCATGTCTTATCTTGCTATACTTATGGATCTTGGTTGTACATGTTGCCTGCAGGTTACGATTAGGTGGACAAGCAATGTCGATGGTGTAGACTTCACCTACATTTTTCCCGCGCAATACGAAGTCGAGTCGATTGACTCGGATAGAATGATATTGGAAGCCTCACTGTCCACTTCAGTTTGATCAAACGCACTGAGGTGTTCGCCATGGATAGGTGTTTGTCTCTATTCTGCCTCTAATTTATCCATGGTTTCTTGCCAGATATCCAAAAGCCTCCTATTAGTACAAATTCAAGTCCATGTAATCGAGATCAGCTGCACAGATGATATTGTAAAGAGCAACATCTCGCTTGTTGTTAAAGTAGTCACGGAATTACTGTCGCGCATTCGATGCCCAGCCATTTCAACACGGATGTTTTAACACGGTTCTACTTATCCTTCAGTCCAAATTCCATGTGTATGCCATAGAAAAACTGCTTTATGACATAGATCACTTGGTTCAGTTTCTCGTTTGAACTATCACATAGCTTCAGATCATCCATGTACACGAGATGGGACATGTTATTTGGTGTCTCGCTCAATGCGTTCACTGCTAAACATGAACATAATGCACTGAAGAAGTCTCCTTGAATAATACCCGCCATATTGCGTAATAATCTAGGTATCCCTGGTCGCCTATAATAAAAATACTTTATTCTTGTTCCCCAAAGCATCATCGCACTACCTAGAAAGTCGATGATGTGTGGGCAGGTCTTTGAAACTTTAGAGACTTCAAGCAAACAGGCTTGTGGTACGGAAAGGAACGCTTATTATAATTATTTTTTTTCAAACTTGTTCTCGGGTGAACCCGGTTTGTCATCGTAGACACGGAGTAAGTCAAGTCACTGATGAGATGAGGATGTTATATGTTATTTTAATACGATGTTTGAAATCATTTGCGATGATGTTGCAGGTACAAAATTAGGAGCATGGTGTAGTTTGAAATTTCTGTTTTACCGCTGTTATCCTTACACAGAGGCCGTGAGAGTTGGAGGTGACAACTGTCGCCTCTGGATGCTTTCTTAGAGCTACAATGTATCACTTCATAGGTTTTTAGTCACTTGTTTCCTGATAGTCTATGAAGTTCCTTACAATGCGACAGGTATTTAATAAAACTGCCTTCTGAGATGCTGCCAGTACCCTACTGACTCCTAAATGTTCAAGATGTTCAGTGCATCTAGCGTGCACATTGCCTGTAGCCAAAATCATGACGGGATGAATAGATGCATGTTTCACATTCCTCCATATTGTCTTTAATTCATGCCTTAGCTCGCTATACTTGTAGATCTTGGTTGTACAGGTTGCCTGAAAAATTCGGTTGAGTGGACAATTAACGTCGATGATGTAGACTCTTTCACCTTTTTTTCTTGCATCACGATGTCAGGTAGATTTGTTCGGATGTAATGATCCGTCTAGATAGTAACATCCCAATATAAGATGTAATCTTCGTTCTGTAAGATGGGCATTAGAACGTATCGATAGAAAGGCTTCCATTCTGTTAAGAGTCCTAGGTTTAGGGCAAGTTGTTGATGTATAATTCCCGCCACATCATTATGTGACAACCATAAATGATGTGCTCGATGGATTCGTTGGTATCTCCACATAATCGGCACCGGGCAACCACGTCTTGATGTAACACGTATTTGCGATAATTTCTGGTGCTAACAACCCTGTCCTGCATCG
The DNA here is from genome assembly GCA_932178445.1 of Andricus quercusramuli. Lineage (NCBI taxonomy): Eukaryota > Metazoa > Arthropoda > Insecta > Hymenoptera > Cynipidae > Andricus > Andricus quercusramuli. The sequence continues at coordinate 16,274 of CAKNXH010059301.1, read as the reverse complement.
TAATGACGAATCCTTCCGTTTCCGGATACAGGACGATGCAGGACGGTTGGCGATGTTATTATTTACAGTAAGAAGTTGTTGGTTCGGGAAGCTATGATCATGGAGTTATCCACTCCTGCTCCTTCTATCCCAGAAGGTAAGCAAGAGCGGAAAATTTACGCGAGAGACTTCGTACAACACTGTTCCTTTGAGTCCGTTCTCTAGCCGCGGATGACCTTACGCGGCAGACGGCACAGTTGGAGATGAAAGTTTCTCCTCTGGATACTTTTTTAGAGCTACCAATCTGTATACAATGTTATGAGAAACAGTGTTGACGGACCCGATGAAGTGATCCCAGAGGAACAGCCTTTTGCATCTGGCTTGCGATAGACTGAGCCTGACGCTTGCAAGCCAGGATTTTGTTGAGTTGGCTAAGGAATGAAGCTTTCATTCCTCCAAGACAGCCGATTATGAAAACTACGAAATGAACTTTGTAGCCTTGGTACAGCCTGCTCAGCTCGAAAAGAAGTGCTTGATATTTCGACCGTTTTTCTTCCTCCTTTGCCGTGATATTACCATCGGCTGGTAACGAGAATTCAATCACGTAAATGATCTTGTTCTTCAGATCTTGGAGGCCAATATCAGGCTTTGTAGCACTGATACGTTGAGTGGTGGAGAATGAGAAATTCCACTACATCTTACACTGATCATTCTCCACAACGGACTCGAGTTCCCCCTGGACGTATGGTAAGACGGGCAATAGATCAACACCATAGAAGTGCCTAAGATGGTAATATAACACTTTTAGAGCCGCATTGTGTCTCTATGCATCTGCGGCGTGCATACTTTAAGCATCCACAAAGAATATGTCCAAGTGTTTCTGGCTCTTGCTTGCACGCTCGGCAGTTGGTATCGCCTACAGGTGCATTCATTGTAACTTCGCTGTTAACTAAGGTGTATATAACGCCGTTTTGACAGACAAAAAGAAATCCCTCAGTCTCCGATCTCAATCCAGCAGACTTGAGAAACATGCTGGACAGACCTACCGATAGCTCTTCTCTACGTATAATGCCGTAGAATTTACCATAGAGGGGCTTTTCAGCATGTTCTCTTAGTAGAAGCGAATGTTCTGCTTCCTGTACAGAACTTATGAGCACCAGAGGTGTTAGTGATGCTAGCATATGTGTAGTGTCGCTGGAATCAAATGGGAGACAAAGCTCCTCTGCGGCCCTATCTGCAGCACGGTGCAGAAGCAACGGAGTATTGACGACTTCATGTTGATCTACTAGTCGCATAAGAGAATCTGTGCTATTTACAACTGAACAGGCTGTTGCCAGAATCGTTCTTCGATAAGACACTCCAAGCTTAGCAAGCCTCTACCTCATTTATCTCGAGGAGGGTATATTCGAGGTACAGTATTATCATTATTATTATACCAATAAGCCAACTCCCTTTCGAAGTAAACATAACTCGTTTGGTTCTGGCTTCGTTATACTATTAGGAATCAAGGAATTTATAAGAAAAGTGTAAGAAAAGGATTTGTAGGAGCAGGGATAGATTTTAGAACAATGTAGGAACAATTTAGAACAAACCGAGGGGCTATTCACTGGGAAATCAAGGGTACTAATGCTCTTTTAACTTTATTAAAATCTTCGAAATCAGTACGAACTCGATGAAGTCAGCGACTACGACTTTTAATATGAACAGAATCCTCTAATATTATTTAAGCTTGGAGATCACTGGAGATCACTGGGAAATCATATGAAATCATTTTGTCATAACTGAATTCAAGACTGAATTCAGTGGAACACTGAATTCACTGAGTTCGAAATCAGCGAAATCAGTTGAACTCTAAGTACTGCTCGAAGAGGTGACTGTGTCATAACTATAGCACGGACACTACGTATAGCGTTTGCATGCGCCGAGAGAGTGCGTATTGGTCTCGTTGTTTACCGTGAAAGCCCGTTGAAGGCGGTTGAAGGGTGGGTTGTGTATTCAAATTTATTTGGCTTAGATTTGATCAAATTAATCAAAAATCAATATTTTCATGTACAATTTATTGTGGAATTTAAATTTTAGGGCCTCAAGCACTTCTAAAACAGCCGTCAACGTTCATTTTGATGTTTTTAAGAATTTTTCTAAAATTGCTTGTTTCCAGTTTCGTCCATATATTTCTTTTACTGTTAATAACAAGACTCTGAAACAAGTTTTCAAAACTAACAGACTTCTGCATAATTTCGGAAATCATTTATGTGAGAATTTAGAAAAAAAGATGTTTGTCATTTCTATAGTACAAATATAAACTTTCTAAATTGGTTATAGATTATAGTTATTTTTTTGAGGAGAAAGAAATTGAAAAATAAATAAATTTCTTTAACAATTTGTTTTAAATCTTATTCATTTTAGAAAACTTTGATCTCGTCAGAACAAATATTGATACTTATAAAAAGTAAAATAAGTTGATATTTTTACTGTACACGCGTGGTTTACTTCTTATTATAAAGGAAGTATATCAATATAAAGAAATTGAATTTTGAAAATTTTCGTGATAAACATAACAAAGAATAATCAAGGTATTATTGAAGGTTATTAGGAACTCAAAATTGCGAACCCTCATCAAATTCTACAAAAAACGATCAGATAATACTTATATTTCTATATAAGCTATATCAATGTGTTGTTCAAATGTGAAAATCATTTGATCTGCTTAAATATTGCTAAATATGTATAACTATCAAAATATAATATTATATATATTATATATTATTAATTCATCTCATTCGGTAACAATGTCATCTACGTAGTTTGGTGAAAAACTCAACAATTTTATGGAAATTCTCTTCTGTCTTCAATGAACAATATTTCTCGGTTGAGAATTCAACTCTTTGGTTGAAAATTGAAGTATTTACTTTTTAATTTAACTACTTGATAAATAACTGTGAATTCGATCTCGAGTGTTTCCACTTTGTTTGCATTTATAATTATATGGTGCTCATTTTACGAGCACTTTGCTTCTCGTTAGCAATTGTATTTGCTTCCTCATAGAGGAAGCAAATAGTTATTTTTTCAATAATAGACAAACCAAAGTCTTCATTTTGATCAATTTAAAAATAGAAATTAAAAAAAATGCATAACTACAAAATAATATAAAACAAAATTTTTAACACAAAGCCAAATCAGACAAACAAATTTTGTATTCGAAATGATAATTTTTCGGGATGGAAAAGCGGAAGGTAAAGTTCTGTCACACCCTATCCCTTTCCCAGCTTCATGATTTTTTTACAAAAATTGTCAGAATTACTCTATTTGAAAATTTATGATCAAAAAGTGTTTTATATTCATACGTCAACATTAAATTATGTCGATGAAAACAGGTTTTCTGTTCAAAACAGATGACTCAAGTATTATAAATGAGCATAACTTCCTTAATCTTCAATAAAGTGTACTTATATTATAAATCAATCGATTTTCCTCGAATCAAGGAATCTTTTCCGTTTTGACATCAATTTTGAATTATGTTAGAGAAAAAAGTTCTACTATAACAAACCGTGTTTTCAAATATTACACATTACCATAGCTTCCTTAAATAAAATTTATTAATATTATAAGTCAATCGATTCGACTCGAATCAACACAACTTCTGCTTTCCTGCATCAACTTTAAATTATGTCAATGAAAAAAGTTTTACTATAAAAAACCGATTTTCAAAATATATAAATTACAATAACTTCCCTACTCTTTAATAAAATATATTAATATTATAGGTCAATCGATTTTTTCGGAACCCAGGAGTCTTTTATATTCTTGCATCAACTTTGAATTATTATTAATAATAACGTCTTATACATTGAATTAAATGTCCTCAACATTGAATGAATTGAATCATAAACGTATAGGACAAAAGTGAATTCAGTGGATGAGAACTAAATTCAACCGCCGAGTAATGAATTCAGCGGATGATCACTGAACTCCTCTGAATTCAGCAGGCGAGAAGTAAACTCAACCAGAGATGAGGTGGACTCCGCTGACGTAACGTGAACTCACTACGGGTATAAGCTGAATTCATCAAACCTAGCGTGAACTCAGTATTAATTTTATTTAGCGAGGAAATCATAGGAAATCGATGAGATCGTAGGATAGTTTCTGAAATCGTACTGTCTGATTTCCGAGTGAATAGTCCCTCGGAACAAACTAGGAACAAAAGTAATACCAGGGAAAAACATTTTTCATCATTATTCCAAATCTGTTACGGAGTGATTGAAATTACTGAAGGTTTGAGCTTTAAATGTGATATGACAATTCTTGACATAATTGGAGACTTTTCTTTATCTGAAAAAAATACATTTTTAAACAGGTTTGACGAAACATTATCAAATTGCATGGATTTTGACGTTAGTGCGAAACAATAAATCAGATTATTTTGCGTCGATCATGAAATCTTTAGAGCAAGAGGTGCTACCATGGCGATTTCGATTCACTGTGACATTTAGAAGTGATATAATTGATTTCTACCCCACGGCGAGCTAATGTTAATGTTCAAAATACACAAAAAAACAAGTGGATAAAAGGTAACTTTATAGCACCCGCTATAAGCTTCTGAGAACTGTAGAAAAAAGGCTTATCTTTGAATCAAGCTATTACAATTGTTCAAAGTATGTTCACTTTATTAAGTCTTAAGTTGAAAACTAGGTTGGCCCTCATTTCTCATTGAATCACATACATTTTATATATCATAACTTAGGGTTGGTTATTGATATAATGTTAAAAAACTACTCCCTAAATATGAATAAAAATCGAAATAGGACAACCCCAACAGGCTTACCCGGCTATGACCTTTATATTAATGCCGCACTATTTGGTAAATAGCACTCAAATTTAAAAACAAAATCTTTCAAATGACCCAAATACGTTTCGCATAAACTAGAAACTAGATTGAAATGAAATATTTCTATGAAAAAAAACCATTACCTTACCTCTTCTAATGATCGACATGCCTTTGCATTGCATTTGAGAAAAATTACAATCATTATTCCAAATTGAAGTAAAAGGAGATCACTCTATCGTGCATATACATACATATAATTTAAAAAAAGGTGTAACAACAACCGCAGTATCCAACAAGGAGCAACTGCCATCTATGAAAATGACACTGGTTCCCAGTAGAACCGCGTTAAATCACACCTATAGCCACGTCTCACGACCGTACTATAGGTGGTTACAGTCTGCGATGGACTCAATATGATGATCCGGTAGAAGTCTCGTGCACCATGAGTACACGGAGCGACCCAAGGGCAAAAGCCTTCTGCATTTTCCCCGCAAGTGTCTTAGCATTTTGTTGACACGCAGAGATGATTTTTAGGCTATTAACGAGTGAAAGCTTCACACCTCCAAGAGCAACGATGATCAGGACGCCTAACTTAGCAGAATATCCCGGCTATACCTGTCGAAACTCTCTTATGATGTCTTTATACCTCTCTTTTTATTTTCTTTCTCCTTGGCTATAACGTTTTTTTCAGCTGGTGCCGAAAATTCGATAACGAACATGGTTCGTTTTTCGAAGCCAAGGAGAACTATGTCAGGCCTCGAGTGCGCAACAAAGACAACTATCGAGAATATGAATTTCTAGTATATGCGGCACTTCGCACTTTCGACAATTGACTCTATTTCCACAGGAGTGTTTCGCGGAGCGATATTTGGGATAATGCCGTAAGAGTGACAGAGATGGTAATAAAGAACTCTTAGTGCCTTAAGAAGCCAAAATTAAACCTTCCGTGCCCGACTTCCATCCGGGTGATTTAAAGAAAGTAAGCGTTAGCTCACGCGACATCGAATGACCATCCACATTTCTGTGGAAGATGCCGTGCATCCTCTTGTCGAGGAGCTGTTCGCGGAAGTTTTTCTCCTGTGCTTCCTTAATCCGGGCCTTCAGAAGTGAGTACTTGAGATTGATCAGATTTGATGAATTTTGCTCACCCCCGATATTGAAGTCAAGGCCAAGTGTTTTAGCAACCTCCTCCGCTGCTTTGTACGGAAACGCCCATTTTCCCACTTCTTCGTGTTTTCTAACAAGTTTAAGAAGATCTTGTCGATTTGCGACTATAAGTGCTGAACCAGAATAATCCTGTTGTGCAGACATTTAAGATTCAGTATTCCGCGACCACCTTGACGGCGTGAGATGTAAAGACGCGGAACAGGAGACTTAAGGTGCATGCTTTTGTTCATGTCATAACCTTTCGATGACGCAGCTCTGTGGCATGTCCAGGTATGTATTGGTCTGTTCAGCGCCAAGGTATCGTATAGCGCTTCTGTCGACGAGCTCAGGGTCTTCGGAGATGCCACTGAGTTTACCTTTCTTCAAATAAACCTTGGCGCATTTCTCTAACCCGAGCTCCATTCCAATCTCCTGAGTGTACTCTTTGACAATGCCTATAGCTATAAGTAGTTTCTCTTTATTTTTAGCATAGACCTTAAGATTATCCATGTAAAATACATGAGTGACCTTATGCTTTAGATTTCCAGGTTTTCCGCAGAGGTACCCTTCGGAATGGCGAAGTGCGTGAGATAGTGGCAATAATGTGAGGCAGAAGAGGAGAGGGCTCATGCTGTCGCCCTGAAACACTCATTACACATTGCATTAATCGCTCTATGCATCTCACGATGTGTGGATGAACCTTTAAGCTTTCCAGCAGACAGATGATAAGTATATTGGAGATTGAATCGAAACTTTCCGCTAATCAATCCAGGCCATCGATAGGTAACGCTGATAGGATGCTGCGTCTTTACAGACACATTTATCGATGAGCAGGTATCCCGACATCCTGCTAAGCCTTTCTTTGAGCCGCGTTGTTTGTACATATCTCGCCACACACGTCCAATTGCCCGAACTTCGCCTGTCTTCGGCAGGAGCACTGTGCGCCCTTTTACCAACCGCGCCGGAATAGGCTCTTCCGACTTTAGATATGAGGTGAAAATGCGGGCCAGATGCTGGTGGGTTGAAGGAAACTTCTTCCACCAGAAGGTCTTGGTACCATCTGGTCCAGGAGCGGAATAGTTCTTCATGCCTCTTAATACGTTTTTCACCTCCTCGGTAGTGATGGGTGGGCATTCATCCTCAGGTGTTATGAGGGTACTGCACAGCTCCTTGAAGCTATTTATATTCTTTAAATTTTTTTTCAGAGGATGCTGGACTTCGTAGACTTCTCTTCAAAATGCCTCAACCTCCTTTGCTGTGGGCGAGTGGACGACAGTAACTAGAGGGTCTTGGAAGAGTCGAGATGGGTCAGACAAAAACTGTTGATTTTCTCTGACCCATCTCTCTCCGCCCTAGAATTCTCCTAACGTTAGATAGTACTCGTATTATGTCAACAATATTCTGCCTGATGGTCTGTAGCTTTGATTTGTTGAGTGTGTGATGACAGATCCGGAGTTCGTGCGCAGACAGTCGAACCTTGGCAGTGAAAGTCCTGCCAGATGTTATGTAGTCAATCACACACTGAATGCGGGACGCCTTGCTCGGCCTATCTTTCTGCTGAATTTGTGCATTCGTCTTTTGGTTTCATGATCAACCGTTGGTTTTGTTTTACGGTTTGCACCTGGCAAATCTATCGCAGTATTATAGACAGTACAATTGATAGTTCAGAGGGCGGATTCTTCGGAAGAATCTCCACGAAGCTCGTCATCCAGATCAGCCAGATCTTTGGACTTGAGAGAAACCTGAATGTTGATGTTTCTCCAGGTCCTGAAGCATCGCTCTTCCTCTATTGGATGCCTGCTCGCGATTGGTCTCAGTGTCGCCTCTCTTTCTCTGTTGCCGGGTTGTTCTGGATGTGGTTGAGTAGGCGCTCCGCTTATATAACCCCTTTTCCGGAGTTCCTCGGCACGGTTTCGCAGACGTTTATGCGAAAAATGCGAGACCTCTGGGTGTTTATCGCACCACAGAGTCTGCTGTCACGCCATGTAACCTTCTTGTTCAGGGGCCACACTGATATCATAGCACTCCAGCAGATCGTCCCTGAGTCGATCCGTCCACTTGAAAGTAATGAGATTCTGCCGGTCAATTGCATTAACTCCGTCTCGATTGGCTCCCCCAACTCTAGGGTAGTTGGCATTGTTGTCCGACCCATTGTCGGGAGCCCTGCGCGTTCGATTGTTCTAAACCGCATTTACGACAACTATGTTTGGTGTTGTCATTGTTGTTCCCACGAGCAGCTAGGGAAAAGGGTTCGTCCGTCGTTGTTGAGCCCCGCATGCAAGGATAAGGCTGCATACTCTGAGAGGTCGCCCGGTATCCCAAAGTCACCGTTTGAGACCCTAATCCCAGGTGCAATTCATCTTTCGGCATGTATTTGCCCGGAGAAGGACAATATATATGTATGTTTATATACATTTATTGTCCGGAGAAGGGCCTATGACAAAGCCACTGGACGCGTCCTCGGGTTGCGGATAGAGGGTACCTGTACCAAGGGTTTTTGCTGAATATGTTTACAATAATTAATATGCAGTCACGGACAATTGTCCAGGAATGGTCCCCAAAGAGTAACCCCTAAGCGAAGGCATAAGAACCGTACCGAAAGCTGAATGGCACCTGGGCGAGGTGTCTCAAACGGTGTTTCTGGGATACCGGGCGACCTTTCAGAGTATACAGCCTTATCCTTGCAAACGGGGCTCTACAAGGATGGACCAACCTTTTTCCCTAGCTGCTCGTGGGAACAACAATGACAACATCAAACATAGTTTTAGTAAGTGCGGTTCAAAACAATCGAACGCGCAGGGCTCCCGACAATGGGTCGGACAACAATGCCATCTACCTCAGATTTGAGGGAGCTAGTCAAGATGGAGACACTACAATGGACCGGCATCGTCTACGATACCAGTATGGTCCCTGAACTAAAAGAATACATGACGCGGCTGTGTACTCTATGGTGCGAGAAACGCCTAAAGCTCTCGCAATTTTCACAACTGCTACGAAACCGTGCGGAAGACCTCCTGAAAAGGGGTTATATACGCAGAGCGCCGACTCTACCGCAGCCTGAGCAAACCGGTAGCAGAGAAAGAGAGGCGACACTGAGACATCCAAGTTACTTTTAAGCCCTAAGATCTGGTTCAAATGGCTGACGCTGACAACTGATCATAAGATAAAAAGGGCATGAATCAAATCAGCACAATGGTAGACTGGGCAGGACAGACCGCGGCCTGCATTAAGTGTGTAATTGACTTCATAATATTTGGCAGGAAATTCACTGCCAGGGTCCGACAGTGTGCACGCGAACTGCGAATCCGTCACCAAACTCTCAGCAAGACAATGATACTGACCATCAGACAGTACATTGTAACATCTATAAAGGGTGTTCTCCGAAGCATATACAGACGACTTATCCGACAGGTTTGGTCTTCTGAACTTGTGGTGAAGAACAAAGTATATGCAGCGAACATGCTTGCCGTTCCGGTGCTACACTACTTATTTGGAGTGGTTACATGAACGAAGGACGAGCTCAGATCCCTCGACATGGGGTCTTAAGTGTCTTTACAACATGATCATTCTGGGAAAGAGGCTTATAGTCGTAAATTGACGACCTCTTCTTGAAATAGTCAGGAAACACGAAGAAGTGGATAACGGAGCGCTTCTCTATAAAGCAGCACAGAAGGCCCGTGAGAAACTTCACGTCTACTTCAATATCAGGGATGAGAAAAATAGATCCAACATTCACCTTAAGTACTGACTCTTAAAGGCCCAGATGAAGAAAGCCATACCAGCATGCCAAAAACATGCCAAGGCACTTGCCGGCTTGTCGTTGTGATTTCGTTGTGCCCTATGGCAGCCCATCTCACGGTCGTGAGACGTGGCCATAGGTGTGGTTTACCGCGGTTCTACTGGCAGCCGGTGTCATTTTCGTAGATGAGAGAGATAGAGGGAGTGGGGGGGGGGGGGGGGATAGAGAGAGCAAAAACAGCCTGACACTGGAAAGTGTCATTTTCTGTTCCTTATAACCTGGGTAAAATTTGATGTGACCGTCCGCGAACAAAGAAACCTAACGCGTGAAAAATAGATTTTTAGTTTTTTGCACCAATTGATAGCTTTTATTTGCATTTTCATAATAAAAAATATTATTATTATATCTGAAAAATTCGAATTGTTACTAAACTGCAAAGTGAGGCCCTCTTATGAAGTACCTGTGTTAGACCGCCTCTTCAATCGCGCCTCGTGTACAATGAAGCTACCGCGCGTTAAGTCCCTTCCTTCACGGAAGCTACTTTACATTTTTGCAAGCATGTTCTACATGCTCAACAAAATTTTATTATAGTTTTCAAATAAATATTGTCTGTAGGATCTCGCCCATCGCGCTCGATAATATATTTATCTCGCACTTCGTGCTCAATAATGCATTTACCTCGCTCTACGTGCTCGTTCTTTGTACTTCCTTAACATTTGTGTACAGACGTTTTAAGATTAAAGATCAAATCATCAAATGGTCCCATATCTCGTGCTTCGCCCTCAATGAACGATTATCCAAAAACGCAAACTTCTCATTCATTTCAACTTTTTATTATTAAAAAAAGTACGCACCCTATCAAAATAATTATAAAAACAAGACAATGAAAATACGTCTGTCTCAATACCATCCCATGTTATGCAGCCCCCCTGGTCGATATTTTTTGCAATGACAATCGGTTTTCTGTGTTACAAATCAAAGGTTGCAAATTTGAAGATATTAATAATATAAAATTTGACACTAAAATAAATAAAATGGGTAGAACGTGGTGTATTGCCCCTGGATGTAAGTCAGGTTATGACAGCTGCTGCGAAAAATGTAATTTCTTTTACGTGCCAAAAATGTGAAGAAAATGTAAAATCCTGGCAAAAAGCCATCCCAAGGGAAAATTTTGTAATAAAATTCGGACATCTCGCAAGTGCCTTGGCATATTTTTGGCACGCGGGTATGGCTTTAAGGTTACGAACCAGTGATAATTTTGCACCTCCGAGAGCACCTATCACAAGGACAATTACTCGTACCGAATACTTTGGGTACAGTCGTTGCAGCTCTCTTTTAAGGTCTTGATACCTCTCCTGTTTTTCTTTCTCCTTTGCAGTGATGTTGTATTCGGACGGAGCCGAGAATTCGATCACGAATATAGTTCGTTTCTCGAAGTATTGGAGAACAATGTCAGGCCTCGAGTGCGCAACGGAGACTGCTGCCCGAAAATCGTAGTTCCAGAAAATCTGGCACTTCTCGTTTGGGACAATTGACTCTATATCCCTTGGAGCGTTCGGCAGGGCAGGGTCGCGACCAACACCGTAATATCGACAAAGGTGGTAATAAAGTACTCTTAGGGCCGTATTATGTCTATAGATATACGCTGTTCCTGCGTGGGTCGGACACCCCGATAGTATGTGTTCTAGGTACTCAGCGTGTGCATGACACGCTCTGCACCTATCACTGGGAACTTCTTGACATAAAATGAGGGAGCGGTATGCTAAGGTGGAGATTACACCGTCCTGGCATGCGAAAATAAAGCCCTCTGTACCTGAATTGAGCCCTGATGATTTGAGGAAAGCAAAAGTTTGCTCCTTTCACAAGGACTGTTTTTCTACATTCCTGTGAAAGTTTCCGTGCATATGCTTGTCGAGTAGCTCTTGGTGGAATTTTCTAGCCTCTGCTTTCTTTACTTCGGCTTTTAGACGTGAAGCATTTAGATGGAGTAATGCACTTTTCTCACTTCTGATGTTGAAATTCAGGCCAAGGGCCTCGGCAGCTTGCTCCGCGGCTTTGTAAAGGAACGCTCCTTCGCCAATCATCTCGTGGTTTCTGACCATCTTTAGGAGAGGATCTCTGCCATTCGCAACGATGTAAGCTGTACTTGAACCAATTCGGTTATGAAGACATGGGAGATTCAGAAGTCCGCGTCCGCCTTGACGGCGTGAAATGTATAATCGCGGAACTGACGAATTGATATGCAAGTTTTTATGCATATGAATGATCTTACGCGTGGTGACAACAAGGGCCTTAAGCTCGTTCTTCGTCCATTGAACCACCCCAAACGAGTAGAGTAGAACCGGGACGGCAAGCATGTTAGTCGCAGGTACCTTGTCCAACGCCGATAAATTGGAAGAACAAATCTGTCGAAGAAGATGCTTCTATCTGCTTCGGAGAAACTCCTTCACTGACGTTACGTCCTGAATGCGGCTTTGAGGCACGCTCAGGTATGTATAGGTCTCTCCAGTGTTAAGATGTCTAATAACACTTATATCCACAAGCTCAGGGTCCTTGGGAACGCCAGTAACCTTTCCTTTTTTCAAATGAATTTTGGCACACTTGTCCAAACCAAAGTCCATCCCAATCTCTACTGTGCAGTTCTTGACGATATAGCAGTCTGAAGTTTGCTTTTACCAGTGGCATAGATCTTCAGGTCATCCATATAAAATACATAAGTGACCTTATGCTCACGCTGATTAGTGTCGCCACAGAGGTATCCAGGAGAATTTCGTAGTGCGAGAGATAGAGGCAGAAGTGTGATGCAAAAAAGCAAAGGGCTCATACTATCCCCTTGAAAGACGCCCCTCTGGAAGGTGACCTTGTTCGTCGTGAGACGATGATTCCTAGATGAGATGGTAAATTTAGTTTTCCAAAGAGGCATCAATCTCTCTATGCATCTCACTATGTGTGGATATACCTTCAAGCTTTCCAACAGACAGATGATAAGCCTATGAGAGGTTGAATCGAAAGCTTTCCGGTAGTCAATCCAGGCCATTGACAGGACGCGCTGATGGGCGGCAGCGTCTTTACAGACACACCTGTCAATTAGCAGGTTCTCTCGACAGCCTGCTACACCTTTTTTCGAGCCTCGTTGTTCGTACATCTCTCGCCATACAGGCTCAATTCGTCGAACGATCCTGTTGTTTAGGACAGCTGTAAAGATCTTATACAGTGTGTTTAAACAAGTTAATGGCCTGTAATTCTCTGGTCTGGACAAGTTGCCTTTTTTCGGTAGGAGTATAGTGCGTCCTAACACCAGCCACTGCGGAACGGGCGTCTCCGACTTTAAATATGAGGTGAATATGCGGGCCAAATGTTGGTGTATAGAAGTAAACTTCTTCCACCAAAAGTTCTTGATACAATCTGGTCCAGCACCGGAGAAGTTCTTTTTCACCTTTTTTCACCTCTTCGGCAGTGACTGATGGGCACTCCTCCTCAGATTTTATGAGGCTGTCGCAAAACTCCTTGAAGCGAATGATATTGTCAGTATCTTCTTTCAACTCTAGTGGTTTCGGGATCTTGTACACCTCTCTCCAAAAAGTCTCTACCTCCTTGGGCTTGGGTGGATTTTTTACAAAAACAGGGGGATCACTGAAAAGGCGTGATGGGTCAGAAAGAAACAGTTGATTCTCCCTGTTCCATCTCTCCCTCTTCTGTATCCTCCTCCTTGCGTCAGATAACAGCCTTATTTTGTCAACAATATGCTGCTTGATTGTCAGCAGCTTTGACTTGTTCAGTGTGTGATTCAAGGTCCTTAGTGCTAGGGCGAACTTTCAAACTCTTTCCGTGAACGGTCTACCAGATGTTATGCAGTCAATCACACATTGAACACGGGACGAATTCTGTCTTGCCCATCCAATTTTCTTGTTCAGTTGATGCAAGCGTCGTCTGGTCTTCTGATCCATCGTCGGTTTCAGCCTTCGATTTGAATCAGCCAAAGCCTTCGCAGCACCATAAACTGAGCAATTGATGGTTCAGAGGTCGGACTCTTGCGAGATATCTCCACGAAGGGAGGCATCCATTTCAGCCAGATCTTGGGGCTTGAGAGAAACTTGCATGTTGATGTTCCTCCTTGTACTGAAATTGCGATCATCTTCCAGAAGGTGCCTGCTTTCTGCGGTTGGTCTTAATGTCGTTTCATCTTCGTCTGCATACATATATACATACATACATACATACATACATATATATATATATATATATATAT
>CAKNXH010059300.1:52463-77298 GCA_932178445.1 Andricus quercusramuli | reverse complement strand
ACCCCCTCCACTCTCGCCATGAAAAGCCTTTGAATATGCATTGGCTACAGATTTGGAAATTGGGGAATTTATTTAAAAAAAAGTAATTGTCCTATCAAAAAACTGAATACAAATCTGGATTCGTCTCGACCATATCTCTAGGAGTATTTTCAATCCTGCGAAAAAGTGCATTGTTTAAACAATTATATTGTTTATAATATTCATCATTTGTATAAACAAATATTGAACAACAATTTATCTCAAACGACAACTAGATGTCGTAACTTGAATATTGATGAAGTAAGTTCTGTGTGAGATAACTATCTCACAAATATATGTTTCTCATTCATGCTTTGTTCATAATTTGCATTTTTTGTGAAATTTCCTGATAGAAAAAATACCATTAGTCACAACTTTTCACTTCGTATTGTTCTTCTAGAAGCAAAGAATACACCGATGTTCAGCGGTGAGTGATTTACTGAAACATTCTCGACCAATAGTTGCGGGACAACCTCTTGTATGAAAGGATGTAGTAGCGGCTTTAGTATTATACATGATTGACCATAGGAATTGAATAGCAAATATACCATACTTATACCCATCCTTTGTTTCCCGCGTTGCATTCCACCTAATACGAAAGTAGTTTTGCCTCAGCGTACAATATTTCAAAATGCTTCAAAATTTATTTTATAGTGAATGTCTGGTTGCGCTGAAATTCTATTGGGATTCATAACGTAGTAGCTTGTCTGCTTAATATCAGTATGAAGACAGAAACAGTGAACCTCATTTTCATTTAGTGATATAATCAAGTTTTTCTTCGATCCTGTCACCTCTCAGAAGTTCAAGAGCTGTACCTGTGAATATTTTGACAGCTTTCACTGAAATTTGAAGCCCCATGTTACAGTTTACATAAGAAAAATCGGTTTTGGATAATGTCAATCACTGTTGAGAATATTGGCAGAGTAATTCATATGAAAGCATTGCTTGCCAGATTTTTGCGTGAAAAGTTATTTAATCTTAACCGTATAGCTGGACAATTTTCTGTTATTCGTGCCTCAACATGCTTGCAGTGGTGTCTCGGTGAAGAGCATGTGATACAAAATAATAATCTTTATCTACTATGACACCATTTAGAATTCGTATTCAAGCTTCCTTCGGTTAAAGACTGTACGCCTCATTTTTTAACGCATTTGGGCTTTCGCCGTTTTCACCAAGATTTTTCTGCATTCAGATCACCTCGTGTTTTCTGGTATATGTTTTCATTTGCATGTTGCTGCAGAAGCAAGTTCTGATGTCCTCATCCATAACAGTCCGGCATAATTAAAATCTGAATGGATTTTGCTTGAAGTCTTTCCTTCAGTTTCGCTGTGATGGGCTTAACTTTTATGTTTCTTCAGGTTCCTTTCCAGTGCAGAAAGTGCAAAACGATGGAAGTTTTTTGGACCTATTTTTGACAAAAATCAGCGATGGAAGATGATTGTATATACATATTCCGCCTCATCATCAACTTCAATTAAAAGTAGTACCTTCTTATATACTGTTGCAAAGTCAGTGTCAAGATAGGACTTTTCTCATACATTGAGATTTTTGGGGACATAAGTGGGTGCTCGCCTTTCTTTTCATCCTCATCTTCTTTGCTGCTGTTCATCTCCATCTCGTTATTAAACTTCGTTCTTGTACATGTTGGCTTTGGCACGATAAAAGTATGACGAAGGAATACTCGAATTTTCTTAGCCGATCATTACTTTCCGAGCAGTAATTTCAGGTGTGATTTTTTTACTTAGACCTTTCATCTTGTCATGTGTAAAAAATAAAAAAATCATCTTCATCAAATGTAGGTAGCATGAGAAGAATTGGAGGTAATGAAATGTAGCTTTTTTTTGACCATTTTTGCCGCTACAACGCCAATAGCGCATTTTACATATGCCTATGACCAATCTGTTATAACAACTTTAAGAAAATTGAATGAACTCGAATGTATCTTGCAG
This sequence comes from Andricus quercusramuli, assembly GCA_932178445.1. Classification (NCBI taxonomy): domain Eukaryota; kingdom Metazoa; phylum Arthropoda; class Insecta; order Hymenoptera; family Cynipidae; genus Andricus; species Andricus quercusramuli. The sequence continues at coordinate 75,331 of CAKNXH010059300.1, read as the reverse complement.
TGTGGCCATTTTTATCATTTGAAACTACGGTTCATAAGTTTACTTTATAGGGCGATGGGAATCGTTCACGAATAATTTTGCCCCTTCAAGAAAGTCTGTTTTGAGAAACTTCATTTGTCGTTGCATACTTTGATAATGTATGAAAGAAATAACGGTGCACTCGCGTACTAAATGAATTATATTCCGCATATTTGAATAACAGAAGAAGTTCTTTCCTAACGTCTAAATGACAATCCTTCATTACACGTTCTTATTCTGAAGTACTTGAAGAGAAGTAGGTCCCTCAAAACTTTCCTCTCATTGCGCCAACTTATAGTCTAATTTGTTATACTGCTTGAAGAAATAGTAACTAGGTTTTATATGTGACAATTTCAGTTTCACTTCCAAATACTGTACACCACGCAGTTGGTAAGTTAAACACAATTTCTGTTTTTGTCATCGCCATTTCAATATATTTTCATCGCCACAGAGTTATTTCAAGTGAAAGCTTCACTAAAAAAATGGTTTAGGTGACCAAGGCACACGTATAGCTGATTTCGTCTTCTAAGAAAATATACATGTGTGACATAAATATTTAGCTGTTTCAGCTCAATTTTGCCACATAGTAATTATATAGAAGAAAAATTTAACTAAAACAGCTTAATTCTTCGGTAACACAGCCAAGTATGTTGATAACAAAGCTATATTTTCATACAAAATGAAATTCAACTAAAAGTATAGCTGGAAGTAGTGATGCATATCGATCATTTTCAACTTTTTCAAAAATCTCGTCAGAATAAATTAAAACCTTAAACACCATATTCATTACAACGAGACGAACTATCACTGATTCGAGATGATCGTCTCGTCTCGATCGACTTTTTTTATTGCGAATCATTGATGTACATTACACTTCAGTTCCATCTAACTATGTTTTAAGCAAATCTCGATTTCGTCCAAAAATGATCGACATGCATTACTAACTGGAAGGGCTAAGCCTTTTTTTTGAGCTTAAAAATTGTACTTAAAATTGCAGAAAAATTACATGTAATAAGTTAGCACACTCAACGCATTTTTTCAAGAGTTGTATCCTTCTCGAACCTGGAAACTTTTGAACTGAATGGCAGTCATTTCGAAATTGTATGTGGACCAGTTCAGATGAAATTGAGTGGGGACAATTTCATAGCAGTTATATGGATGTGTGTGACAGAGACGCTATTATGCGCCATCTCATATCGTCTCACTTGCACTAACACTTTTTTTATATCTACTATGAATTTGATCTCACGATATTTTCTTTAAAATCGTATGCCATTGTATCACACTAAATCCCAAGGCGTACAATTTTCACCCAGAAATGGAGCATTTCGTTATAGTGGGAAACACAATTGACACAAATAAAATTACAAATTATAACAATATTCACATTTTCCTACGAAGAACTCAATTGTTTCACACTAAAACAAATTTATTCACTTTTGGGTGAAACTTTGACGCACTGGGAATGTTTCATTGTATCATGTTGTAATGTATTATATTTCATCGCATTCCATTTCATTGTATTGTGTGATATTTTAGTGTATATATCATATTTAAATTATTTGTTATTGTTTTATATCTATATACAATATTTTAACTATATTTGTTGTATCGTATTCTATTATATATTTGTTAACACACAAAGATGTAGAGAAATTTTTTTAGCATGAATTAGGTGACTTTTATTGAATATCATTGTATGATATTATCAACTTTTTAAGGATATATATATATATATATTAACAATTCTTGCAAAAGTAACACTTCTTGATTAAAAATTTAAGTATGTTTTTGAATATTTATCTTTTTGGTTTGTAGTCATCTCTGTCTGTGCAAATTTCACCTTTTTGTGTTAGAAATACAACTGTCTGGCTGATACTTAATTTGTTTTGGTTGAAAATAAACCTTTTTGTTCAAAATTCAATTGTGTTGTAGAAAATTCGTCTTTTTTTTGTATAAAATCAATTTTTTGGTTGAAAAATAATATTTGCAACTGAAAATTCAAGCACTTAAGGCTTGAAAATTCAACAATTTAGTGAAAGATTGAACTATTTAGTTAAAAATTTATTCCGTTAAAACTCATATCTTTTATGGAAAATTAATTTTTTGTTCACGTTTGTTGAAAGTTGAACTACTTTCTTAAAAGTACATTTTTTGTTAAAGATTCATCAGTTGAGTTGGAAATTTGTACTATTGAATGAAAAAGTAATCTGTTAAATTGAAAATTCAACTGTTTTGTACAGAATTTGTCTTTTCTTCTAATAAAAAATAATTCTTTTTGATTTACATTTAACTATTAAATTTTTCTTCAAAATTGTTTAATTGAAATTTAGACTAACATCACATCCATTTTTTAAGGTATTGAGTTAGACATGTGTGATATCCCATACGGCGTGGTATTTTTCGATACGGGAAGGGAAGGAATCGGGAAATGGGGAAATATAACATTTCAGGATATTTGTGAATATTTACGAATAGTTTGGAACATGTAGGAATATGAACAATATATTCGACGTATATTTTCTTTTGTTATATTCCATTCTTTTTTAATGCATCATATTTGACTTTATTTAATTATGTTATATTTTATTGTATTATATTTGTATGCTACATTTTAATTCTATTTATTGATTCGTATTAAATTATTCAACCATATTTAGAAGATATATTGAACTTCTGCTTCATTGTATTATAAGTTTTCATTCAATAGTATTCTATTTTTTTATTTCATTGTATTACATTTTATTGTATCATACTTGTACATTATATTGGAGTTATAAAACTGTTGACTACCATAAAAATGTGTAGAATTATTTTTTGAATGAACCTAACGCTCATGATTTGAACGAATTAAGAATATTATGAACAACACAATTGTTTGCAGCTACCTGTCCGAATATTGAACTCCATATCTAAAGGATTTCTCGATTAAGAGTGGAGAGGGTAAAAACAATGTTTAAATTAGAGTTTTTTAATTTTTTTAAATTTATTTGGGGTCTAGAATATTCGAGTTACGACATCTAGTTGTCGTTTGAAATAAATTGTTGTTCAATATTTGTTTAAACAAATGATGAATATTATAAACAATATAATTGTTTAAACAATGCACTTTTTCGCAGGATTGAAAATACTCCTAGAGATATGGTCGAGACGAATCCAGATTTGTCTTCAGTTTTTTAATAGGACAATTACTTTTTTTTAAATAAATTCCCCAATTTCCAAATCTATAGCCAATGCATATTCAAAGGCTTTTCATGGCGAGAGTGGAGGGGGTAAAAACAATGTTTAATTAATGAATATTCTCTATGAGTGGTTTGTTAGACTTATAAATGGTGAGATATTTAGTTACTTTGTGTTTACTTAGTGTTATTTGAAGTTATTGTACATTAAACAATGAAAAACGTGATTTTTTTTTATAAACATTCTATTCGTTTAAATAATCATTTTTGCGTGATGATTAAAAATACTCCTGGGGGTATTTTATTGAAGTATCTGCTAATGTGCTTGAAACTAGTTTCAGACTGATGCATTTGTTTATATTGAATTCCGAATTGTTTATAACAATTTAATTGTTTAAAAATAATTTTTTTTCTATAATTCGAAATACTCCTAGAGATATGCCCGTGACGAATCCAGATATGTCTTCAGTTTTTTGATAGGGCAATTACTTTTTTTTAAATAAATTCCCGAATTTTCAAATCCATATCTATAGCTAAATTCAGGGTTGTGAATTTCCAACTAAAATTATGAATCTCGAAAAAAAATAACTTTCAAGAAACTAGTTCCACTTTCAACCAAGGACTTGAATTTTCAATTAAACACGTAATAGTTGATACTTCATAAAACATGTTTCAATTTAAAATAAACAATAGTTGGATTTTACAAAGCAAAAACTAATTTAAAAAAAAATTGAATTCTCTACAAAACAGTTGAATTATCAACAAAAAAGTAAATTTTTAGCCAATGAGTTGAGTTTTCAACAAAATAGTTAAATTTTCAATTAAAAAAATAAATTTTCAACCAAAAAACTGATTTTCTGTCCAAAAAGTCAAATTTTCAACAAAATACATACATTTTTAATTAAATAGTTGAATTTTCTACCGAATTGTTAAATTTTCAAGCCAAGAATACAAATTTTCTACAAAAAATTGAATTTTCAACAAAAAAATTGAATTTTCAACAAAAAAATTGGATTTTCAACAAAAAAATTGGATTTTCAACAAAAAAATTGAACTTTCAACAGAAAAGTTGATTTGTAATCGAAACAGATTGATTTTCTACCAGACACTTGCATTTTTAACCAAAAAAGATTAAATTTTTAGAGAAAGAGATGAATTCTCAAACCAAGAAGATGAATGTTAAACAAAATAATTGAATTTCCAACCAAAACATATTTATAAGTCAAGGGAGAAAAAAAATTGCAATTGAATGGTTGAATTTTCATGCCAAGAGACGAATTTTCAACAAAACAGTTGAATTTTCAACCAAGAATTGTGACTTTTGAACGAAATTGTTAAATTTTCGACAAAACAATTCACTTTCATACCAAAAAAGGAAATAAGAATTCATAAACAAAAATTTATTAGTAGACTTTTCTACTGAAAACAATGAATTTTTAAGCACAAATAATCAGGATTTTCTCATTGGCTTCTATTAACTAAGTTCGCATTTAAGCGGAAAAACGAAAAAAAGAGGAAAATAGGAAACAGAAGTTTTTAATAAATAGAAAAAGTTGGAACTCTTGAAAAATATTTAGTTATTTTAGGAAGAAGTCTTAGAGGTCTTTTAATCAAAAAATATGAAAATTAAAGAAATAAATAATAAAATATGCCTAGTTGATCAATTGCAAAGTTAAAAGTTCCATCTTGAAGAATTTAAAGTAAATTGTTCGAAATTGAATCACTTGTTTTGAAAATCTGTATAGGAATGCTGAGACGTGTTTCAAATTTCATTTTTAAATCTTACCAAAAACAAATTTAAAAATGTTCATGTGACCGATTTCAAACTAAGCTATTTAGGATTTAAATAAAAGTTTGAAGCTCAAATATTTTTTTGCTAAATCTATAAAAATTAAACATTTTTAAAATGTGAAATATTGTGGGTGTTTGAACTTGAACTATTTTTAATTTGTGTTTAAGAGTATTGAAGAGTATAGTTTCAAATTTAAATTCAAAATTTTAAGTACTAAGGATGGATCGAAAAAATCTTCGAAAGAAATATTTAATTGTATAATAATTTGATTAATAATGATAATATTTTCAAAATAGAAAATATTCTTTATTATGACATTTTTGAACAGAAAAAATGGGGCATTTAACAAATTTTATTTTCTGTCCATTTTTTTAATAGTAGAAATGATTAAAAAATCATTCAACATTTATTATGCGTTTCTCAGTTTCACAAGATAAATTTTTATTTGAAATCAAAGATGCAAAATAATTTCCTTATCAAATAAGTTTTCATAAATTTTCGGATTAAAAAAGAATATCTAAAAGGAAAAAACTGTCCTTAAATTGAAAAAAGAGGTTTGATTGGAATTAAACTGAAAAAAGCATCTGTCTGGAATAGATTGGAAATTGTTCGGAATAGAGATAAAGCAGATAAACAGAACAGAAACTTGATCGTTAGGATTTTGGTCATGTAGGAATAGTTATAGTGGTTAGTTTCAATTGGATGAAATTTTTTTTTCAAATGAAACCTGCGTTGTGATTCTCGGCCCCTGACCCTCGCAAGTTGGTAAAATCATCCCCCGGGTTTTCATCAGCGTAATTAAGATAAAAAAGGTCTTCCAGTCTTTACACAGCGTCGAAAAGTCAAACGAAAACTACAAACACAAATTTGGTCATTCTTTAAGCCTGGCTTCTTCGTATCTCGATTAAAAAAACCTCAACTTTTTTACAATTTAGATTAAATCACTTCTTTCCAGACAAAAGTTTCTGTACATTTTACCTTTTTTTTTTTTTGTTAAAAGGGCGAGTCCTGATGGAGCCGTAAGTAATAGGGTGGTGCCGCACAGTGGTCCGGATCGTCGAAAAGGTGGTTAAAAGTCGAAATATTACCCGATTGACATGAAATTTAATTTGTGAATACTTTTTGGGTCCCTAATTCCAAATCTGTTTTCAAAATTTCAAAATTAAAAATGGCGGACCCAATATCGCAGCTAACACGTTCTGAATATGACTACAATTTTATGAAGTCCATTTAAGAAACATTGCGTAGGTTGCTGGTTTTAAATATGTCATAAAAATACCAAAATTCAGAATGGCAAATCTAATACGTTTGTCAAATTGAAAAAAAATCCTATAAGAGCATGAAATTTGTTTTATAACAGTTTGTGAATTCCTGATTTCGAACCTTTTATTCAATTGTATCGAGTGAAAGGTGAGTCAGTACTGATGAAAGAATAATTATTGAAGCAAAACCATCAACAAACATTTATTTAAATATACTCTTTGAACATTGCATAGATATTAAAATTTTAAGTTTTTAAATTGTACGCATTTTTGTCGGTTGAACATATATACAAATCATTTACACTATGTTACAAAGTTTTACAAAATTCGTGTTCATTTGATTTTTATGAGATTTCTTTCTGTATTTTGAAGCGCTCATTCTGAAAATAATCTTTCCTCTTTCGCGGGATCAATATATTCGGAGATATTGAAGATTAAATGTTCACTATCACATAAAAAATGTAAAAATCATATTGCGAACTTGCAAAAACATAAGAAAAGGCATATCGCAATTTCGAATTAGGAACCTTTAACATTTCCGAATTGTTCGATACAAGGTTTAACAAGCAGCCAAAAAATGTTTATTTTTCATTTTTAAAAATAATGAATTTAAATTAAAGTACAGAATTCTCAAATTCTTCACATTCATTTGAGCTTGTGTTATCATCAAAGTCTTCACTTTCTTTATCAGATGATTCCATTTTTCTTCTGATATTATTACTAGTTCTAAAACTGATTTGGGCAATAGCTTAGGTTTTTTTTTTGGTAGACTAATACTAGCAACATTCGGACACGAATTAAGAAGTAGCCTGTGAAAAATATCTTCGTTCGTTTTCACTCTCGAAGATTTCCTGGCATGGTGCTCTCTATATTTTCGAACGTCCTTCTTTCGAGCTTCTAATGCTTCTTCAGATAACTGACCAATCGGAAACATTAAATATTTCGAAACTGATGATCCATGTATCAGGACGAGAAATTATTTCTTCGTTAATATCTGAAATTTGTGCGTTGTTATTGACAGGAATATTTATGGTTTTTTTACGTTTATTGAACATTGATTGTATGCTATTTACCTGTAATTTCAGCAGAAACTTTAGGATTTGCGAAAAATCGTCTGGCTGTGTTTCCATTATTTGAGGTTCCATGTCCCTGCCTTGGAAAATCAACCTTATTTACCTACCTGATGTAACTTTCTTTACAGGCGTGGGGCACTCAGACCTCGCTGTCACTAGTACTATCTGCACGGAGAAAAATGGAAGTGAAAAATTGGGTCTTTAGTGCTGGTAGTCTAGGTATTCATTACTGAACTGGCGTTGTAAAAAAAATTCGAGATTGAAAATCTGTTATTGATTCAAGTGCAATCGCGGTATTAACTCCTTCAGGAAACTAAAGAGATTACAGCTTGTCGACGGTCTGACTCCCCTAGCGCACTGCACGGAGTCCAGTCCAGAATAGGAATCGTTCCTATACTCGCAACAGTAAACAATGATCGGCCAAAAAGAATTTACAAGGACACCGAGTGGCGGTTGTTGACGGGTCGATATAGTCACTTTTCATTATATAAACTTACACTTATTTATACATTATACACACACATATTCAATAAGTTTTGAACACTGAATTATGATATTTGCTGAAACAGAAAAAGTCGAGTTAGATGAAAAACGTAGTTGCCGAGAATTGAACCCGGGTTTCCAAGACAGCAATCAGCTTCTCTCTGCAATCTGGTATTCTGGATGCTAAAGTAAGAGGCACAAAAAGTCCTTATGGTATAATGCGAGCAAGCTTCGATTCGGTGCTGCACTTACGTTATTGAGTGCGGGGCATACAGGAATGGTTACTGTACTGTTTAGGACTCAGTCGAGTTCCAATAGAACACTATAAACTATACATCGATTAAGACTTCGTCCTTCCGACAACTTATATACGATATATAGATTTCCATTATTGATTCTAGAAAGTATAGTAATTTATGCTTTCTATTCTTTATTGAGAAAACGCACTTTTTAAGAGAGTCTCGTTTTTAAATTGTGCACGGGTTGAAGCACTTGAATTGTAAGTGGTAACGTACGAAGTGCATACAATAACTTTAAAGTATTAAAAGATAAGGTTCTATTCAGGAGAGATACAAATTTTTAATGATTAGTGTGTAGTTTCACAATCTTTCTCGTGTCTTTTGCATCTATTCCTGAAATTTGGTAATCATTAAACAAATTGTGTACTGAATATGGAACTCTTCAACCTCATTTTTCTCCGTGTGGTTGAAGATCTGTTAGGCACATGTCACAATACACAGGTAACAAGTCCATTATAGAAACTACCTCCAACACCTATATTTTCCACTTCTATTAAGAAAACCTAGTCCTTGGTTGTAGTACCATTGTTGAATCATTTTAAAGTTACCATGTGAAACATTTTCCTTTAAGTTTGATAATTGTTTGAAATAAATTAATTTACGAAAAAAACATTAACTAAATAGAATATTGAATATCTAAATAGCAAAATACTGAAAACTGTGTAAATTAAAATTACTATTTCAAAAAATTGTTATAACATAGGCAAACACGCGCCTCAACTCGCGCAAATTCCTGCCTGCGTGGTCTTCGTAATTAGCGTCCCATATGAAAAGTCGCAAATTGCCGCAAAAATCTTTCATGGAAATCAATTAATTAATTCTTTCACAACAACTTAGCGTTTCCACATTTCGCGGCCAAGCCCAGCAACTTAATGTTTTTTCAATCGAAAGCTGCTTAAATGAGAAATATTTTTACTCGAAAAACATTAATAAAAAAATTAATAATGTTGATAAATAAGAAATTTTTAACTCGTGAATCACTTAAAGGAGACAATACACTACAATTCTATATGACCATTTTTCAAATATTTTTTACTGGTGTTGATACAGCATCTCCTAAAGTTGAGGTTTATGAGGGTATACATTAGGCGTTAAGAGCGATTTCTCCAATTTGTTGAACTTTGAAACCTGAAGAATGGCTTAAAATAATAATATTTATTTATTATTTTTGTACTCTCATGTGCTTCAGATACTCGTTAATGGATTGGCATCGATATTTCATAAAAAAAAATAAAACTCATTTTTTGACTTTTGACTACCTTTTCGACGATCCCGACCACTGTGTGCCGCCGCACAGTGAAAAAAAATGACTTTTTTGTTTCAAAATAACGTACAGCCCACAAATATCGACCGATTTGGACAAAAAAGATAAAAAAAGCTGATGAGATATCTAAGAGAGTTTTCGAGCCTGATTTTTAAAGGAGGCTTTCAATTTTTTAATAAATAAACAAATACGACAAAAAAAAATGGATTTTTTTTATTTGACGTTACCGGTGTTTGTCAATGACAGGAAAATTGTTGAAATCGCCTAAATTTTATAGAGTAACATTAGTTGAAGATGTTCCAATATTATATGATAAGCAAACAAATTTGATATAAACAAATTATTTGTTGAAAGAGTGTTTTCTAGGAGTTTCTATAATTCTACATTTTTTGAAGTTATATTGAAAGAACTTTGGATAAAAACGATATGAAGATGAAAAAATTTCGTCTTGAGATTATTATTGTTAATATTATAAACAAATTCAATAAACAAAAGCATTAATCAGGCATTTTTCGACAGAAAAATTCGTTTTTTGCTACGTCATTTTTTGAAAATTAGGATCTCAATGATAATTTAGCAAAATACATAATTTATTGATTAAGTTGATGATTTTTTGAACAAATTTAATAAACAAATGCATTAATCTGGCATTTGAGACAGAAAAATTCGTTTTTTTTTCTATGTCAGTCTTTTTAATTGGGATCTTCATGATAATTTCAGAAACATTCATAATTGGTTGATAAATTATATATTTTTAAAAACAAACTTAATAAACTAATGCATTATTCGGGCATCTGTCTATGGAAAATTTTTTTTTTTTTTCGAAGTCAGTCTTTTTCCTGATAATAAAATGTGCACAATTTATTATTGTTTTTAGCAATTTTCTGATAGAATCTAGTCAGAAAGATGCGGTTTTTTCTGAAATTTCTGGCTTTTTGTCCAATTTTCAATTGGAGTAAAGTAATAATAAATTCAAGTTGACAAAATAATTGTTTGAACAATTTATTATCATTGTTCATAATATTCTCTTTGTTTAATTGGTAGAATGTTGCGGTTTTTTCTGAAATTTTCAACTGTTTGTCTATTTTTCATTAGGCGCGGTGACATAATAATTAATTAGATTTAGAAAAAATGATTGTTTAAACAAATTATTATTGTTCATGGCTATCTCCATCTATATCAGTGCCTGATAGTTGCGGTTTTTCGGCAATTTTGACCTTTCTGTCCTTTTTTTCACTTAGTGAGGTAGTAATTAATTAAAGTTAACAAAAAAGTTGTTTAAACAATTTAATATTGTTTATAACTATCTTTTCTTAGGTGAGTGCTAGAAAGTGGCGGTTTTTTCCACAACAAAAATTATTTTCCCAATGCTTAAAAAAAATTAATTTAAAGAAAAAAAAGCTATCTTACACAAGAGGCAGAAATCGATATTAAATTGTTGAAATAACTTTTTTGTTAACTTTAATTAATTATTACCTCACTAAGTGAGCAAAGGACAGAAAGGTAAAAATTGCCGTAAAACCGCAACTATCAGGCATTGATATAGATGAAGATAGTCATAAACGAAAAAAATTTGTTTAAACAATTATTTTTGCTAAATCTAAGTAATTATTAATTCAATCCTAATGGAAAATAGACAAACAGTTGAAAATTTAAAAAAAAAAACAGCAACATTCTACCAATTAATCAAAGAGAATATTATCAACAATTATAATAAATTGTTCAAACAATTATTTTGTTGACTGGAATTCATTATCACTTCACTCCAAATGAAAATTGGACAAAAAGCCAGAAATTTCAGAAAAAACCGCATCTTTCTAGCATTATTGAAATATAATATTATTAATAATTATAATAAATTGTTCAAACAATTAATTTTCTAGACTCCCAATTAATTACTTACCTTCTTAATTGAAAATTTGAAAGTGATTTTTTTTTTAAACTGCAATTTTGTAGCATTTTTCTAAGAGAATATTATGAACATTAATGATAAATTGTTTAAACAATCACTCTTGTCAACATTGATGAACTATCACTTTCCTCTAATTTAATTATATTAATTAATAAACAAATTAAAAATAAAGGAAAGTGATAGTTCATCTATGTTGACAAGAGTGATTGTTTGAACAATTTATCATTAATCTTCATGATATTCTCTTAGAAAAATGCTACAAAATTGCAGTTTAAAAAAAATCAATAATTGAATTATATTCTCTAATCTAATTGGAAATTGGACAACAAATGGAAAATTTGTGAAAAAGCCGCGTCTTTCTAACTCTATGAGAAAATTGCTAAAAACAATAATAAATTGTTCAAACAATTTAATTTTTACTGGAAAAACCGAAAAAACAGTCATTTTTTTCACTTATGGGGTTTTCTTCGGGACCCTATAAAACAGACTTATGGTTTTGGTATTTGAAAAGTGATATTTTATTCGTATTCTATAGCTAATTGTGAAGAGAGATGTTGAGTTTTTTTTCAAAACAAAAAAATGGATTTATTTTTTTTGTGGATTCGAACCAACTTCTGGGGTGTCCCCATAAAAATTCGAAAAAACATTTTTGGGACCACCCTAATTGATACATTCTTTTTGGATCTGTGGATCAAATTTGTCAACTAATTATGAATTTTGTTGAAATTATCATGAAGTTCCCAATTTAGGAAACTTACATCGGAAAAAACTAATTTTTCTGTCGATAAATGCCTGATTAATGCATTTGTTTATTAAATTTGTTAAAAAAATCATAAAATTTATCAACTAATTATGGATGTTGCTGAAATTGTCATGAAGTTCCCAACTGAAAGGACTGGTATCAAAAAAGAAACAAATTTTTCTGCCGACGAATGCCCGAATAATGCATTTGTTTATTAAATTTGGTTTAAAAAAATCATGAGATTGATCAATAAATTATGTATTTTGCTAAAATCTTCATAAAGTTACTAATTTTAAAAAATGACGTAGAAAAAAAAAGAATTTTTCTGTCGAAAAATGGCTGATTAATGCATTTTTTTTTTGAATTTGTTTATAATGTTAAGAACAATAATCTCAAAATGAAATGTCTTCATCTTTATATTGCTTTTATTCAAAGTTCTTTCAATGTAATTAAAAAAAACGTAACGTTATGGAAAATCCTAGAAAACACTCTTTCAACAAATAATTTGTTTATAAAGAATTTTTTTGGTTATCATATAATATTGAAACATTTTCAACTAATGTTACTCTATGAAATTTAGGCCATTTCAACAATTTTCCGGTTATTGACGAGCCCCGGGAACGTCAAATAAAAAAATTGCCATTTTTTTGGTCGTATTTGTTTATTTATTCAAAAATTGAAAGCCTCCTTCAAAAATCAGGCTCGAAAGCACTCTTAGAAATCTCATTAATTTTTTTTTCATATTTTTTGTCCAAATCGGACGATATTTGTGGGCTGTATGTTCTTTTGAACCAAAAAAGTCATTTTTTTGTTCAAAATAACATACAGCCCACAAATATTAACCGATTTTGATGCAAACATTAAAAAAAAAATGTGAATTTTCAACCACATAGTTGAGTTTTGAACTGAAAATGATTTGTTGTTTACAAAAAATGTAATAGTTGATTTTTCAAGCGAAATTGAAACGAACAAAAAAACAGTTTTTTTTTTGCAAAAAAAAAAACAGTTTGATTCATCAAAAAAATATGAATTTTCATCAAAATGGAGGATTTTGCGATAGAAAAAGATTTCTCAGAAAAAAAATCCAATTAAACTGTTAAATTTTCAATCAAGAAAGAGAAATTTTCTGCGAAAAAAATTAAATTTTCATTTAAAAATATGAATTTTCGAGAAAAAAATTTAATTTTCAATTAAAAACATGATTTTTCAATCATGAAGATTAACTTCCTACTAAAAAAGGCGAATTTCTAACTATTGTGATGAATTTTCACTTCAATGATAAATCCTCAATCAGAACAAAATAAATTTTAGTAAAATAATTCATATTTCACCAAGTATAATTTATATTTGAAGTTCTAGTGTTGGCCAGATTTATATGAGTAATTATATTTTATTATATATTTTGTTGTTCATTGTTATTATATCAATATTTGAATATTGATATAAGAACAGCAGCCAAAAAGGAGGAACACAAAATATATAATTTTTTAACTAATTAGTTTAGTTTTCAACAGAATGGGAAATCACATTGTGTTATCTCTCATTCGGAAAAATTTGAAATCCGGGAAAAATTACGTCAAGTGCGGTGAGTCACATTATAGCATCTCTCATGCGGAAAAATTCGAAGTTCGAAAAAAATTAGCAAAAGTGCAGCAAGCCACATTGACGGCGAGTCACATTGCGGCATCTCTCATTCGGAAAAAATTTGATATCCGGAAAAAAATTAGAAAAATCGCGGCCAGTCACAATACGGTATCTCTCATTCGGAAAAATTTGATATCCGGGAAAAATGAGCAAATTTGCGGTGAGTCACAATGCAGTATCTCTCATTCGGAAAAATTTGATGTTCGGGAAAAATTAGCAAAAGAGCGGGGAGTCACAATGTGGTATCTCTCAATCGGAAAAATTGGAAGTTCAAACAGAATTAGCAAAAGTGCGGCAAGCCACATTGACGGAGAGTGACATTGCGGCATCTCTCATTCGGAATAATTTGACATCGGGAAAAAATTAGAAAAATCGTGGTGAGTCACAATGCAGTATCTCTCATTCGGAAAAATTTGATGTCCGGGAAAAATGAGCAAAAGAGCGGCGAGTCACAATGTGGTATCTCTCCTTCGGAAAAATTGGAAGTTCGAACAGAATTAGCAAAATTGCGGAAAGTCACATTGCGGCATCTCTCATTCGGAAAAATTTGATGTCCGGGAAAAATGAGCAAAAGAGCGGTGAGTCACAATGTGGTATCTCTCATTCGGAAAAATTGGAAGTTCGAACAAAATCAGCAAAAGTGCGACAAGCCACATTGACGGAGAGTCACATTGCGGCATCTCTCATTCGGAAAAATTTGAGTGTACGGCAAGTCGCATTAGCAGTGAGTCACATTGCAGCATCCCTCATTCGGAAAAATTTGATGTCCGAGAAAAATTAGCAAAAGTACGGTGAGTCACAATGCGATATCTCTCATTCGGAAAAATTTAAAGTCCAGGAGAAATTAGCAAAAGTAGGACAAGTTACATTGGCGGCAAGTGACACTGAGCATCTCTCATTCCAAAAAATTTGAAAACCGGGAAAAATTATCAAAAGTACATAAAACTAAAATTAAAAAGTTCAGTTTTGTAGCTTTATAGTTTCATAATTAGGCAATAAAAATAAGAAACGTGCCAGTTTAATACTATTTTGCAAGGTGTCTGATGTTTTGTCTCATTCGCTATATAATCTTGGCTCCAGGAGACACTCTCGAGGCAGTAAAAAGCCACCAGTCTGCGTAGAATCATGTTCAGTGGTGATCTTGGAATAATCGTATAATCCGTACCACTCCTTCTTTGTTAACAACCCTCCAACGTCGACGCAAAGAGATCTTTTAGTATCGATAGTGACGTGATTCGAACCCACTAACGAGTCCATATAACCGTAATAATGACAATCGTACTTGAACACTCAATAATGTGTAACATAAAAATTAAGCTCAATGCTGAGCAATCTTGCATAGGTTGCCATCTCGTTTCCTCGCTTGTATCGAACGTCAAAAGCATAAAGAGAAAACGATAATAATATTTTACCAAAATGCTATTTCCTCAGAAGATTTCTACACTATACATAGCATAATAAATATACATCGTTTCATTCTTTACTCTGACATTGAAAAATCTATACCAGAATTTTTCCTGAAAGTCATAGTAATGTCAGACACTTAAAATGTTCATATTTCCTTCAGAGAGAAATTCAGATTCCTTTTTTAAATTGGATGACTTTTTGATTTTGGTAGGACTTCAGATCGTGAGTCTTCAAATTTGATCGCTCTTGGATTTAAATTATTTTAGATTTGAATTGACGTTGAAGAAAATTGTTTGTTAATTGTTATTCAATTTCTATGCTTTTAGTTTAAGAAATTTTGAAAAACAAAAGCTTTTCTTTCATGAGGTTTTTGAATTAGTAAATTAGTTAACGGGATTGTTGCATATTTCTAAATATATTTTTCTCCTGTTCAAATTGAAAGAGCACTGAAAATTGAATATAGTTACTTAAGGAAAGTGTTTAATAATAAGTTCAAATATATTTTTTTTATGTTTAAAAAGTGTACTTTTTGAATTTTTTGCGGGAAGGAGAGGCATTCTGATTGGGCCAGCGTCGGAAGTAAACATCAGTCTGATTAATGCAGTTGATGTGGGAATTAATATGGCCGCTAGTGATTGGAGTAAACATAACCTACTTTCACGCTTATTATTCAAATTGTTTTTAAAAAAAGGGTCCGAAAATCTTTAAAATGCTTAGAATCTCACTAAAATCGGAATTTTTAAAGAATGGGAACAGAAATGGTAGTATAATTTTACCAAAAATTGGCATGCGCATGGTCACAAATTTTTTTGCCAAGTGTCGGCTGGATACTTCGTTAGTCAGTGGAGCATCTGCATACCATTATTCTGATTGATGCAGCCTTTTGCAGGAAGTGGCGTTTCAAGGTCACATACTTGTTTGAATAGAGTTTTCGATACTTCTTTTACAATTTTTTATTCTGAAAGTGGAATATTCAAAAATTTGGTCAAATGTATTGAAATTTTTGAATTTCATGCAGTATTAAAAAAATATATTATTTAAAATTAATGCAACAACCCCATTGGACTGAATTAATTTCAATATAATTCAATTTCAATGTAATAAATCCGTTGGAAAATTTAAAAAAAAATTCTCTGAATTTTTAATGTTTCAGTTTTGAAGAGTTAAAATTGAAAAATATTCAATTGTGAAGATGTAGAATGGCAATTTGTTCGATTTTAAAGATCTGTGAATGAAAATTCTTGAATTTGGTCGAAAGTCAAGAGTTTTCAATTCTGAATCTTCTAAATTGAATAGATTTCAAATTTAAATCATGAGAATTACAGAATTTTTAATTGTAAAACTTAAAACTGGTACAATTTTTAATCGTCAATTTGAAAAATTAAAAACTCTTCAATTTTTTAGATTTAAAATTCAAAGTTATACAATTTTAAAGATTTACATTTTTAAGTTATATGGTTTTGAACGTTAAAAGGTCATTAAAATTTGAAGGTCCTCAAACTCTCTATTTTTTCAATTTAATTTTTTTTGCAACAATATATAAAAAATATAAGGACAAAATTAGCAAATTAATAAATATGATTTTTGATGTAAACGAGAATTGCTCAAACAAAATCCCATATGTACTAAAATTTCTTTTTTTAAGTTGAATATACTAAAATTAAATGGAAATGATTCCTTGCTAACAATTGATAACAATTGATGATTTACTAATGAAACTAAATTACTTGTTAAAATCCTGTATCATATACTGCATAGGGCTATCTAAAAGAAGTTGAAAATTTTTTATTATCATTTGATTACGTTAAAGGAATAAAATTTAAATGCTAAAAGATAGAGAAATAATGAATTTGTTAATTAATCTTGTTTCAATAATTACAAAATGTTATTGGTTCATAGGAAGAAGTTATTGCTAAATAATTGGCTAATGATTCCGTAAAAAAGCGGAATTTTAATAATAAATACATAAAATGATACAAATTTGTCTAAACAATTGTTTATTTGTTTATAACGTATATATTAAATTTCTTAACATTCGCGTTGTTGTTGAAAAAAAGTAATGTAATGAAATATTCATTTCATTCATTTAGTTGTAAAAAGCTTCATCTCTAGTTTAATTTTAACTAGTTCGAAAACTATTTATTGTTCATAACAATAATGATCGTTCACAAAATGAAATCCTTTGAAAGTTTATCTTAATTTACGAATAGTTATCTGAGTTTAGTTGTGGTTTAAAGTTTAATTCAGCTGATGCTAAAATAAAAATGTACTGTTTAATTATAATTATAAATAATAACATTTCATAAGTTTTTTTCTCTAATATTTACCTGTTCCACAGTTTTAGTGAATTCTATTGGTGTGAAACTTTTGCAAAAGCGCCGGCATATCCGCGCAATAATTGTATGAAAATGCGGAATAAGGTTTAATAAGAATTACTCTAGACAGATTTTTGACGAGTGGATTCGCCATCTGTCATATATTTCTCATTGTCCAAAAAATTTGACAAAAATAAACAGTTTTTTTCTGCATCAAATGGAAGAATTTTGATGCTATAGCAGAATGTTTAGGCGCGGCTGTTTGGGCGCGAGCGTTTGGGCGCTGCCGTTTAGATTTAGGCGCGCAGCCATTTAGCCACTAGGATTTTGAGGCGCTGAATCCTGGAATTTTATTTGTATATCGATTACAAATGTAGAGAAAAATATGAAAAAGTAGGTTACTTTTAAGAGTAGTTCATTTAAATCAATATTGTGAGCTAGACCCGTCAAATACTTACTCTTTAGCGCATGTATTTAGTGCATGCAGAAGTGTTTCAGGCTACTTGATTATCACTTCGATCTTAGAAACTAACGAAATTCTAAACTGAAAATATATGCAGGAATCTACCGTTTCGCAGACCTGGCGGCTAAACGTCCGGCGCCTAAACGTCCCGTACCCGAAAATCTCAGCGCCTAAACATCCCACGCCTAAACGACAGCGTCTAAACAACGGCACGTACCCTTTTCATGCGTGTCCCTTCATCATGCGTGTCCCTTCAAATGAAAGAAACTTTTTTTCATTTTAGCGAACCTATTATTTGTGGATATGTGAAGATTACAGTGAAGAATGAAAAGATTACCATAGAGATTACAAGGAAGTGTTGGCCAGATTACGAGAGTGGTTAAACCCTCGTTTATCTTGGAGAAATATATCTGTTTGATCATTGGATTGAACTGTTTGCATGTGCAAGTTCGAGAGGTCAGTTCCGGATTTATCCGGAAGAACGTGCAGCTTATATGCATAAGCTTCTGAGGGGATGGTTACCCTCCAACATTTTTCGAAGCTTGCGAAGCTTACTAAAGCACGAGGGCGTCGGTATTGGGAGGGGGAGGGGGAGTCGCGTAGGTTGCTGGCGCCAAACTATATTCCTATACAGGGTGGGCTATGCAATCGGGGTCATCTTCAGCTGTCTCTTATTAATCTTGGATGTATATAGTATACTTCTCTTCTTCTCCTAGCAGATATCCTTACTTTTTCAGTTTAATTTACTTTCGAGTGATACTTTGCTGCTCTTTTTATAAATCCTAAAATCTAATTTCACTTTAATCCTCTCAGGTCATTTGAATTTTAATTATAATCATCGAGGGGGAAAGTACTCTGGTAATCCGTTGGACCGCTCGATAATGCGAACTTTTATTCCGGTGTAATCCGAGTAATCCGGTGTAATTCGGCGTAATCCTCCTGTATGTATGTATGTATACCATTAAGCCATTTCCCTTTCGGGGTAGGCGTGACACTACCCGATTCGGGTAGTGTTTCTAGGTGGATAGTTTCTTGTAGTAAGTAACTGCAAGTGTGGGCTCACCACACCCACGACGAGCCAACAGCACGCAGTTTCCTGAACGGTCGCCCATCCAAGTACTAACCGCGCCCAACGCTACTTAACTTCAGTGATCTAACGAGAACTGGTGTTTTCAGCGTGGTATGGCCGTTGGCATAATCGGTAATCTGTAATCGCTAGTAATCCACTTGTAATTCAGTTATAATCTGGAATGATCCAGTTCTAATTCGGGATAATCGGGATAATGAATAAGAATTACTGCGTACAATTTTTTTTTGTAAAGATGTTTAGAAGATTATTTTAAAGATTGTTAAAAGATAGTTCGAAGTAATCCAAGTAATCCAAGTAATCCACTTGCAA
The DNA here is from genome assembly GCA_932178445.1 of Andricus quercusramuli. Lineage (NCBI taxonomy): Eukaryota > Metazoa > Arthropoda > Insecta > Hymenoptera > Cynipidae > Andricus > Andricus quercusramuli. Next base: position 56,079 of record CAKNXH010059300.1, on the reverse strand, counting down.
TCCAGGGTTATCCATGTAATTTAGAGTAATTCACATAGGTAATCCAAGTAATTTTCAACTTTTTTTTTTTACGATTTGTGGCTTTTTTGTGTTGAAAATTAATTTTCTTAACTGAAATTTTGGTAGAAAGTAAATCTTCTTTGTTGACAAATCATTTTTGATTTGGTTGAAAATTGAAGTATTTGGTGAAAAATTAATATACTTCGTAAGAAATTCAACAATTTTGTTAAAAATTTTTGTTGTTAATAATTCATATGTTTTGTTGAAAATTTGTATTCTTGGGTAAAATTCAACTATTTTGATAAAAAATTATTTTTTTTCAGTTAAAAATTTAACTACATTGGGCAAAGTTTTTTTTATATCAAAAATTAATTTTTTCAATCTGAGCATTAAACTATTTCATTTTTGGTGAAAATTGGTCTTTCTTCGTGGAAAATTTATGTATTGTTTTGGTAGAAAATTAACTGAACGATTTCTTAAAAATTCAACAATTTATTTAAAAATTCACGTAGTATGTTAAAAATCCATCTTTTTTTAAGAAAATTAATCTTTTTGCTTAAAAATTCATCTTATTGGTTGAAAATTAAACTATTTTGTTGGAAACTTGTTTTTTTTTTTTTTTTTTTTTTTTTGGTTGGAGGTTAATTTTTTGTACTTACACTTTTCCATTTTTGATTATAAATTTATCTGTTTTATTTGAAAATTCTATGATTTTTGGAAAATTAATTTTTATTGTTGGAGATGCATCATTTTAGTTTGAAATTGATCTCTTTCATAGAAAATTCAACGACTTTGTTGGATATCCAACTACGTGGTTGATAGAAAATCTTTTTTAGTTTAAATTTCACGTATTTTGTTTAAAAATGTCTATTTTTTGTTTGAAGATTCTTCATTTCATTTGAAAGTGCATCTCCGCGGCGGAAAATGCAACGATTTTGTAGAAACTTCGTTTTTTTGTGTGTAGAAAATCAATCTTGTTGGTTGAGAACTCAACTATTTGGTTAAGAGTTCATATATATTTTTTGGAAATTGAAGTTCTCCATTCACTACAAGGGATTTTAAGGATTGCAAAGGATTTCAAAGATTTAAGGGCATTTTAGAAGATTCCAAGGAATTTTCAAGAGCTTTAGAAAAAGTCAAGGGGTTTCAAAATATTTCAAAGGATTAAAAATATTTTAGGGTATTAGGAGGATATCAAGGAATTGTTAGTAAATTCAAAAAAACTTAAATAATATAGTATTTTTAATAATATAGTAGTATTTTGTAGGATTTAACGATATTTTAAAAGACTTCAAGTGATACTAGAATATTTTAATGGATTTCGAAATATCAAAAATATGCAAGGGTGTTTCCAAGCATTTCAAGGAATTTTTAAAGGATTAAAACATTTGAAGGAATCGCCAATTATTTAAAAAATAATAATAATAATATTTTTCTCATGCGGTTTCAAAGATTTTTCTACAATTTTTGAAGATTTGTAAGGATTTTAGAAAATATATAAGGTATTAGGATATTTGAAAAGATTCCAAGCGATTTTTGAATATTTCCATAATATTTCAAGGGTCCTCAAAATGAATTTCATAAGATGTGGGAGTTCTAAGGCCAGTCTTCCACCAGACCAATTATTATATTTCATTTCAATCGGCTTAAAAAATGCAATTTAATTAATTTTTTTAGCTAGGGCTCTAAAACCCTGTTCTCACTTACAATCAAAATATTAGTAAAATTGCACAATATTTACATTTTTCAATCAAATTATAAAGCTGTCGAATATAAACCATATAATTGGTCACATGAGACCAATTATTATTATTGCCACTGAAGACTATAGTATCCGCAAAAAACCTACCGAATCGCAACGCTCCTGACTGAGCATTTAAAAATTAATAAACTTCAAAACAAATATTTGCGAATTAAAAATTTAGAAGCTAAACAACTTTAGTTTCATGTCCTCAAAAATTGAACTATTTTAGAATCGCGCATTCAAAACTATAATTTAAAATCAAAATTACACAAATTTAAAAGATGATGAAATTAGTGCACTGAAACCTGGATTTAAGAAAACTGCGTTGACGACGTTGCTAGAATTTCAGTTCTCGGAATTCTTGTGATGCGTGGACCGCGGGACCGAGAGGAGGCGATGCTTAGTCATGCGTGACAAACAGCAGCGTAGCGACAGTGTGGGGAATATCCTCAGAGCGTTAGTGACGTAAAGTTAGATCAGCTGTCAGGGCATGCATCCAAATTCAACAAAAATGGTTCACATGGTCCTGAATGTTTACATTTGGATTCCCTAGATTCATGATCAAGGCAACTGCAAGCCATGTTCAAGGCCATACTTAAATCCAGGTTCCAGTGTAATATGTATCATATCTTGTAGTATAAAATGACATTCAAAGTGATTGGATAGATCACGCTTACCTCTTTCGGGGTAAGTGACTAGATTTTTCAATTAATCTATAATTCCCGTTTTGCTTATTCGAACAACACCTTCCTTCCATCACACTGCTCCGACCCAGGTCGCTGATCAATCTCTTTAGCAATCACCTCAGGCGAAGAGCTTCACAAAGTCACCATGCAAAGCTCTCCAGTCGAGCCCATTAGTATCCAAGGTCTTTCCTTTGACGCGTCATTAATTCCACCGACAATCTTCATCAAAATTGGTATTATTTAATTTCTGTTCTAGAAAAAGAAGGCTGGAACGATGGACGATGAAAATAAAAAAAGGTGCATCAAAGCGACTGATGAAAATGGATTTAATTCCGGTTTGGACTTCAGATCGGTTCATTAATTAAGGATATTCTCGTTCATTTATTCCAGGAAATTAGTTTTTATTTAGAGCACTCGAAGGTGGTTTCGATTGTGTCGATCAGCATTTGTGTTATGCAATAGCGTCTACCGTACGCATATCCAATTTACGTGTAGCCATGCGGGTTGCGAGATATCCATTGATACTGAGTTTCCGCGTCAAACTTATAGTAACGATACGATTCGAGTTTAGAGAAGCGGAAGAAGGAATGGAGAAGGGAGAGCAATAAATAAAGTGCGGGACGATCGTAACCACCGAGCTGCATTAACTTACCCCCCCCCCACCTACCCACCCACCTACCCGCACAGCTTAACCATTCTTATTCAACCGTAGATACAGGCGGTCGTAGCACTAATTTCTTTTTGAAATTCGCATTTCAAAAATTATTAAAAGTTTTATGTGACTTGCTATGTGGGTATGCATATCTTTTTGTGTTAGGGTGTTTGAAAAGGGTAAGAAGAGGAGGGGGAAGTAGGGAAATAGTCGGAAAGTGGTGAGAGAAGTAGCAGGGAGGGCAGAATAAAGTGAGAGGAAGTAGGCGAAGTGAGGGGAGCGAAATCAGGGGAAAGGAAGTAGAAGTGTAGGAAGGGATAATATGGAAAGTAAAGGGGAAGTAGGGTAAGGCCTGGATGATGGGAAAAGTTAGGGAAGGGAACTAGGTTAAGTAAGAGAGGATAGGAGAAGTGAGACGGGGGAAAGAAAGGGAATAGAAGTAGGAGAAGTAGTGGAAGGGTTGGTATGTGCAGCGATAGTAGGGTGAGGAAGTGAGTGGAGAGGAGAAGTGAGACGAGGAAAAGAAAGGGAATA
>CAKNXH010059300.1:36147-52453 GCA_932178445.1 Andricus quercusramuli | reverse complement strand
GCAGCGGCAGTAGGTTGGGGAAGTTAGGAGAGGGGAAGTAGATGAGGCAGAAGTAGTGGAAGGGTGGTATGTGCAGCGGCAGTAGGGTGGGGAAGTGAGAGGAGAGAAATCATAGAAGTAAAAATTAGGTGTACTGAAGGAGGGGTGTAGGGGAGGGAAAGTGTGGGAGCGGGAAATTTAAACGACTTAATGTCTTAATAGGCTAAGAGATCCATTTCTGTGGGCGTGCAGTGCCTACTTTAATATTTCTTATGAATTTTGGTTTAAATACTTTCCAAGAAGAATGCTGAAATTTCAATTGCAATGAATTAATTTCTAAATGCAAAACTTTTGAAACATGAACATTGAATGAAGAAAGAAATACATAAACATAAAGTATTTTAAGTTTTCACAACATCACAAAATACCGCTTCAGCTTTTAAGGGCTCTTAAGCATTCTCCGTCTCATATTTATGTGTAAAGTTATAGCCATTTTCGGAATGTGAAGCTTGCACGCAGTGATAAAATTTGAAGATACTTGAATAAAAGATCTCGATGTGCTTACGAATTAAAGAGACCCTGGGGGAAATTTATAAAAGAAATCTGAAATTTATTAAAAACTTATCTGCAGACGGTACATTTTAAACATATAAAAAATTGGTAAGCATTATTGACGATTTAAAACATGGACTTTTTTATTAAAAATATAATGAACCATAAAATAATTATTCATCCACAAATAACAAGAATTATGTTTAATTTTTAACTTCTTAAATTTCACCTCACAGAAGTTACAATTATTCATATAAAAATGAATCCGAAATAGAAGTGCAGTATATCACTTCTTCTAGATTAATCGATATTCTGATTTCCGACTTATCTTAAATACGTTCAATATATATACAAATTAATAACGTTTGCTATCTCTCGATTTCCGTGATAACATCTTATTTTTCATTGATCTTCATTAAAAAAAATATAAGCTTCGCCCAAATTATTATAAATTTATAGCTTTTGAGACATAAAAAAAAAAAAATTGATTAGCATTTCGAACTCAAAAGTTCATTGCCTCACTACCCGATTCGGGTAGTGTTTCTAGGTGGATAAATACTACCAGTGTGGGTCCACCACACCCACGAGTGGGTGTGGTGGAAAAGCTTTTGAGTCATACAGGAATAAAGTATAATATATACAAATTGAAAGAGATTCTTAGAATTTAATTATCATAGTAGAAAAGGATTGTGAGAAATTAAAAAAAAATGGGCATATTTAATGGAAATATCCGAAATCAATTAAATCAAAAATTTATTTACAGTTCGCACATTTTATTATATATGATTTACAATACGTTCATAAATAATAAAAATTTTATTTTTCAAATACTAAATTGTGTATAATGGAGTCTGGTTTACTTGAAGGTGTGTAATTTTGATAACTACACTCTAATACACTAAAAATTATATCTTACAAGCGATAGCAAGTTTTTGGAATGAGTATTGCAGTCTATCTACATTAGGGTGGTCCAAAAATGCATTGGAAATTTTTTTTTTTGAATTTTTATCGGGACACCCCCCAAATTTGTTCGAATCCACCCAAAAATAAATCCATTTTTTTTTTGTTTTGAAAAAAAAAATGATATTTAGGGGTGGCGCAAGCCCCATGAAGTTTAACATGTATTTCCCATAAGAAAAAAAGATGTTTTTGTAAATCTTATTCAGAATCCTCAATATTATCTCAATCGAGTTGAAACTCAACATTTCTCTTCACAATTAGCCATAGAATACGAACAAAATATCACTTTTCAAATATCACCCCCATAAGTCTGTTTTATAGGGTCCCAAAGAAACCCCATAAGTGAAAAAATGGGTTTTGCCAGTTTTTGGCGCTAATTATGATTTTTTCGCGGTTTTTTTAATGCGAATTGTTTCTAATACATAAAATATGACTTTATACTGAAAATTAGATATTTCAATGAATTGTTTAAACAATTTATTAATGTTTTTAGCAATTTTCTCATAGAATGGAGTTAGAAAGACGTGGTTTTTTTCACAAATTTTCCATTTGTTGTCCAATTTTTAATTAGAGGGAAGTGATAGTTCATCAATGTTAACAATAGTGATCGTTTACACAATTTATTATAATTATTAATAATATTATATATGAATAATGCTAAAAAGATGCAGATTTTTTTTAAATTTCTGGCTTTTTGTCCAATTTTCATCTGTAGTGAAGTAATAATAAATTCAAGTTAACAAAATAATTGTTTAAACAATTTATTATAATTAGTAATAATATTATATTTGAATAATGCTGAAAAGATGCGGTTTTTTTGTCTAATTTCTGGTTTTTTGTCCACTTTTCATTCGGAGTGAAGTAATAATAAATTCAAGTTGACAAAATAATTGTTTAAACAATATATTATGCTTATTAATAATATTATAATTGAATAATGCTAGAAAGATGCGGTATTTTTTGAAATTTCTGGCTTTTTGTTTAATTTTCATTTGGAGTGAAGTAATAATGAATTCAAGTTAACAAAATAATTGTTTAAACAATTTATTATAATTATTAATAATATTATATTTGAATAATGCTAGAAAGATGCAGTTTTTTTGTTGAGATGTCTGGCTTTTTGTCCAATTTTCATTTGGAGTGAAGTAATAATGAATTCAAGTTAACAAAATAATTGTTTAAACAATTTATTATCATTGTTGATAATATTCTTTTCGCTTAATCGGTAGAATGTTGCGGGTTTTTTCTGAAATTTTCAACTGTTTGTTTATTTTTCATTAGGCGTGACCTGATAATTAATTAAATTTAGCAAAAATAATTGTTTAAACAAATTATTGTTGAAGACTATCTTCATCTATATCGATTGCGCCTAATAGTTGCGGTTTTTGGCAACTTTTACCTTTCTGTCCATTTTTCACTTAGTGAGGTAATAATTAATTAAAGTTAACAAAAAAGTTGTTCGAATAATTTAATATTGTTTATAACTATCTTTTCTCAGATAAGTGCTAGAAAGTGGCGGTTTTTTCTAAAATCTTTCACTTTGCATCGCCTTTTTATTTATGAACAAGTAATAAGTCAACTACAATAAAAATGAGTTTTCGAAAGGTATTATTGTTTTACGTGAATTAGTTTTGCTCTTTTCCAAATGCTTAAAAGAATTAATTTGAAGAAAAAAAAGCTATTTTACACAAGAGACAAAAAAAAAGAATTTTAAATATCTGTTTTATTTCAGAAAAATATATATTCACGGAAAGGAAAGAGATTATTGAAAATATAGTTTTCTTTATTGTTTATTCATTAATTGTTAGTAATTAAGCAGGCGAAACAAAGTGAAAAATTTTAGAAAAAACCGCCACTTTCTAGCACTTATATAAGAAAAGATAGTTATAAATAATATGAAATTGTTTGAACAACTTTTTTGTTAACTTTATTTAATTATTACCTCACTAAGTGAAAAAAAGGACAGGAAGGTAAAAATTGCCCAAAACCCGCAACTGTCAGGCGCAATCTATATAGATGAACATAGTCATAAACAATAATAATTTGTTTAAACAATTATTTTTGCTGAATCTGATTAATTATTAAGTCACGCCTAATAAAAAAATAAACAGACAGTTGAAAATTTCAGAAAAAACCACAACATTCTACCAATTAAGAAAATAGAATATTATTAACAATGATAATGAATTGTTTAAACAATTATTTTGTTAACTTCAATTCATTATCACTTCACTCCAAATAAAACTTGGACAAAAAGCCAGAAATTAAAAAAAACGCATCTTTCTAGCATTATTCAAATATAATATTATTATTAATTCTAATAAATTGTTTAAACAATTATTTTGTTAACTTGAATTCATTATTACTTCACTCCAAATGAAAATTAAACAAAAAGCCAGAAATTTCAAAAAATACAGTATCTTTCTAGCATTATTCAATTATAATATTATTAATGAGCATAATATATTGTTTAAACAATTATTTTGTCAACTTAAATTCATTATTACTTCACTACAAATGAAAATTGGACAAAAAGCCAGAAATGTAAAAAAATCTGCATCTTTCTAGCATTATTCAAATATAATACTATTAATAATTATAATAAATTGTTTAAATAATCACTATTGTTAACATTGATGAACTATCACTTCCCTCTAATCGAAAATTGGACAACAAATGGAAAATTTGTGAGAAAACCGCGTCTTTCTAACTCCATTCTATGAGAAAATTGCTAAAAATAATAATAAATTGTTTAAACAATTCATTGAAATATCTAATTTTCAGTATAAAGTCATATTTTATGTATTAGAAACAATTCGCATTAAAAAAACCGCAAAAAAAATCATAATTAGCGCCAAAAACTGGCCTAACCCATTTTTTCACTTATGGGGTTTCTTTGGGACCCTATAAAACAGACTTATGGGGGTGATATTTGTACAGTGATATTTTGTTCGTATTCTATGGTTAATTGTGAAGAGAAATGTTGAGCTTCAACTCGATTGAGATAATATTGAGGATTCTGAATAAGATTTACAATAACGTCTTTTTTTATTATGGGAAATACATGTTAAACTTCATGGGGCTTGCGCCACCCCTAAATATAATTTTTTTTCAAACCAAAAAAAATGGATTTATTTTTGGGCGGATTAGAACAAATTTGGGGGGTGTCCCGATAAAAATTCAAAAACAAATTTTTTGGACCACCCTAATCTTCATTCATAATAAATTCTTAATTTAAATGTAAACGTAATTTTTTTATCTTATAACTTAAGCCAGCACGATTTGCATCGCTGACGTCCTATAATAATCCACTGTGAACCTAATTACTACTATTCGTACTGAAAATTTGGTGGAAATAGCCACAGCCTAAATTTATAATATAAAATAAATTATTATTAATTATTACACAGTGTTTAATTCACTAAATTTTAAATTTTCCTGACGGAGCGTTGATAAATAAAAAAAAAATCAATAGAAATATGAGAAAGATGTCAATATGACATTTCCTGTTCTGATATAGTAATGACTTAGTATAATTTAAAGCAAAAAAAATGAAGTATCTTATTCGAGTATTTTAATTTGAAAAGATGCACCAATTCGAGATCTGAACTTTGTTTCCCTGAAGAATCTGAAAAATTTCGACAATGCCAACTAAATATTATCTTTTTTTGTATCCATCTTTTTGGCCCTCATCAATATTAAAACTTCCTCCAAATTTTTCCCCTTAGTTTCGGGCATGGTGAACCAAACAATAAGTGGTCCAATAATACAAGCGATAGTGAACAGCCAAAACGCTATGTAAATAAATCCACTATCACTTAGATTTTTCAGCAACTGTTTTGTCGTGAATATAGAAATATTTACAACACATAAAGTACACATTAATGCTATTCCTTTTACCTTCACAGATAAAAGTTCTCCCCCATAGACGAATTGCATCATTCCGATTCCAAAGTCACACACAAACATGAATAATATTAACCCAATCAGTGGTAGCCATGTTATTGAAGAAACATCAGATTCGATACAGTTTTTCAAGAAGAAAAACAATCCAATGATAATTAGTATAAATGCAGAAGATATTCCAGAGATCAGATACACTGGTCTCCGACCCCATAGATCTATTAAGTGAGTAGCAGGCAATCCAGCGAATATTTGTACACCCATCAATATCATTGTTTCATATTGTGGTTTTAAGGAGGAACCACTATAGCTCAAAATTTCCTGAGCCATTGCTCTAATAGCTATATATCCAGAAAAACCGTATGTAATGCTTGTAACCATCAAAATAATGAACGCTTTTCTACTACCTCTATCATTGAACAACTCCTGAATGGTGTTGTCACTTGATTTTTGTTTATCTTCAATGACACTCTTCATTCTTTCAATATTCTTCATCACTGTCTCCGTATTTTTCACTGTTGAGTATTTCATTAAAGTTTGTATAGCTTCTTCATCACGACCTTTCATCAAATGAAAGTACGGACTTTCCGACATAAAAGGAAAAAACAAAAGTGCGAAAATTGGGAAAAAGAGCATGGTAAGGTTCATAGCACGATAAGACAGAAAAGCTCCAGATGTGACCATTAGGAAAGAACCTATATTTATGGAAATCTTAATAAGTGAAAGTAATATTCCTCTGATACTTTTTCCAGCAACTTCACCTATGTACAGCTGAAAGACTGGAATTGTTGCACCATAGCTTATACCAACAATAATCCTCACTATGAATAGAAAGATGAAGTTGTATGCTAAATAGATTAAAATCCAAGATATCAGTTGTATCACACCGAAAATCAGAAGTGTGTACTTTCTTCCAATTCGATCCATGAAAATGGGATATAGGCAGTGACCAATTAATGCTGATAGATTTTCGATGGATAGCAACCAGGATTGTTCACTGACTGATACAGAAATATGTGATTTGTTGCTTTTAAGGTATTCTAATGATGGGGATGTCCAAGTCATGTGTGCTCCAGTGTCGAGCATTAACATATATCCTGAAAATCATTTTTTTACGATTTTTATTTGATCAGATGATTATGGATTTGAACAATTGTATTTACCACTTAAAATGCTGATAAACTGTGCAAAATAGGCTTTCCTTCTTTGGATCCTTTCATCAACTTTGTCTCTTTCATTAAGAGCATTTATGGAAGAAGCGAATATTTTTTCTACCATATTTGCTGCCTTTGTATGTGGTATTCTAAAATTAGAAGGATAAATAATTGGAAAGTCTATATTATGTATTCGTCTTTTTGTTAATCTTATTTAACCTGAAGTTTCTTCACTGATCCTTATAATTAATTTTATGGAAGCGATATATTCTAGAATGCCATAGGAAAGTCATCACATCGTGTTTAGGCTGATAATTAAATACACCTCAGATATTTATTATTATTCGAACTACAAGTTATCGTTTGTCAATCAAAAAATATACTTCGACAGATTTTTGATGAAATATAAAAAATGTATTTAACTTTTTCTTAAATTGAAATCTACAATTGCTCATTCCAGTAATTTTGAATTATTTTGTATCTTACCTGGATCACAGCCAATTCTTAAAAACGGAACAAGTAAAAACTAATCAACAAATACTTCCTTTCACTCGCTCGACATTCAGAATTGTGACTTATCAGGCAACTCCAATACAAAATTGATGCAAAAACTGTGCTATCTCGATATTTATGATAATATCGAATTCAGTCGTTCACGTTAATTCCTAAGATAATGAAAACATTCTTACCGAGATCAATTATACGTGGAAAATAAATGTTTACAAAATTATTCAACAATATACAATTTTGTGACTTTTGCAAAATATGCTTGGTAATTTTTATTGAATTTTTATTCACGTGCAAAGACCCATTTGAGCAGTTTTAGAGGTAATTGTACAACTTTTTGAGTTTAGTTTTCAAAATGTTACTTACAAAAATGTTTTCCTCGGATTATTCTGTGTAAGTTTGATTATCAATTACTTTATATTTTTCCTTATGAAGCTCACATGCTATAAAGATTTTTATGTGCGAAACATTTTATCTTTACGCTTTCATGATAATTCTTAATTTAATTGTGAACGTCATTTCCTGAGATACAGCAGTTCACAGCGACAGAAGTAATTCAAAAAGAACATTACACTGTGTTTGAGGCACATTCTCTTTATACTTGTATACAGTTTGCTCAACATTCTTTGCGAATCTTCGATTGATTCCGCCATAAGAACCTTACTATCTGCGGACGCTAACCCACGCACCTTCACTGCCCGAGATCCACAACTTTTTCGTCGAAGAGGGCCATTCTTGGACACTTGTCCATGTGAATGATTAATTTAGAAAACATTTCAAAATGAACCATTTTAAGCCTACATTTTACATAAAATTGATATTTTGCATTTTTTTTAGCATGTTCATGGCACAATACATGAGGATCTGGGGAAGGGGGGAAGCAGAATTGGAAGATATTTAGTGAAAATTATTTCTTGAATCTTCCTCAAGAGTTAACCAAACTTTACTTTACAAAAAGGTGATAACAAGTATTTCATTTATCTACTTTTTTGAAAACCAAGCTGTGTAATGGAAAATTAACTCGATTTTTGAACTACAATTTCCAGTTTTCTATCCTCATATTTTGAAAGTATTAAAGTGAGGCGAACTGATAAGAAAATCCGACTATTTTTGGTTGAATGTTCATTCTTCTCTCTTGAAAAGTCCACTATAAAATTTTTGGTTAAGGATTCAATTTTTTTTTTTAATTTTATTATTTGGTTCAAAATTTAATTATTTTATTAAAATTTCAGCAATGTTGTAGGTAAGTCACTTTTTTGGTTGAAAATTCAATTGTTTTATTGAAAATTCGTATTGTTAAAAATATTTTCTAAATTATTTATTCACATTAATAAGTGTCTAAAAAAAATAATAGTAGTGTTTTTTTTTTCTTCGAAAAAGGTGTCGATTTCGGGACAGTGAAGGTGCGTGGGTTAGCGTTTGCAGCTGATAAGGTTTTTATGGCAGAGTCAATCGAAGACTTGCAAATAATTTTAAACGAACTAAATACAAGTATGGAGAATATGGGTCTCAAAATTAACGTAAAAAAAAAATTATGGTCTTTGAAGGAAATAAATCGTATATTACTAAAGAATTTGGTAAGTTCTAGTGTCTGTATAAACTGCAAAAGATATGGCAATTAGGAGAATTTCGTGTGGAAAAATATTTTGTCAGCGTAAGAATTTTTGGAAACATTCTATACGACTATATTCCAAAATTCGTATGAAAGTACGTTTTTCAATTTTTCTATCAGGTTCTTACACTTCAAGAAATCTTGAAAAATTCCTAATAAATGCTTGATATGTAAGGAAACTGTGTGATTTTTTTGCTAATGTATTTCTTTTGTTTTCGAAAAAATTCGACTCAAACTATTTGAATGTCGGTCAAAATTTGAATTTCCCGACAAAAATTGTTGATGACATTTATTAAATCAATTAATATAATACAAAATTTCATTTATTCAATTTTCCTGGCTTAAAATTAATTCACAAAAAATAATTTCAAATCATCTATCTAATTTGTTAATTTTATTTTTTCAAATTATCTCACATTTGGTGAATAGTTGGGCATAATGATTGTATTTATTTCTATAAAATTCAAGTTTTATGGTAATTATTATCTTAAATTTGAACATCATTCAGTAAAACACAGTATCTGTTGTAAAAATGACTATAATTCAACAATGTGAACCAACACCTAACATTTTTTTCTCAATTTTCTTTTCGCCACTCATGATTATTAAAACTTCTTCTAAATTTGTCCCCTTAGTTTCCGGCATGGCGAACCAAATTATTATCGGTCCACTGACACAAGCGATTGTGAAAAGCCACAGAGCAATATAAACATGTCCAGAATTACTTAGATTTTGTAACAACATTTTTGCTGAAAATATTGAAATATCCACAGAACAAAATCCACACATTACAGCCACTCCCTTTACTTTTACAGGAAAAAGTTCTCCCCCATAAACAAATGGCATAATTGTCAATCCCAAGTTACATACAATCATGTATGATATTAATCCAATTAACGGAACCCATGTTATTGAAGACACATCAGATTCCATAAAGTTTTTCAAGAAGAAAAAAAGACCCACGAGTACTAGTGAAAGTGCAGAAAATATTCCAGAAAGTAAATAAATTGGCTTCCTTCCCCAACGATCTATTAAATGAGTAGCAGGAAATCCGGCAAATATTTGTACACCCATCAATATCATTGTTTCATACTCTGGTTTTAGAGATGAACCACTGAAGCTTAAAATTTCCTGAGCGATGGATCTAATAGCTATAAAACCTGAAAACCCATAGACTAGAGATGTAATTATAAGAATAATAAAAGCCTTCCGACTGCCCCTATCCTTAAACAACTCCTGAATGACGTTGTTACTTGATTTTTGTTTTTCTTCAATAGCGTTTTTCATTCTTTCAACATCCTTCATCACTATATCCAAATTTTTCTCCGTTGAAAATTTCATTAATGTCTTTATAGCTTCTTCGTTACGGCCTTTCATTAAAAAAAAGTATGGTGTTTCGGGCATAAAAGGAAGCAGGACAAGAGCAATAATTGGTAAAAAGAGCATGGCAAGATTCATGGCCCTGTAAGGCAGAAAAGCTCCGGATGTGACCATAAGGAAGGAACCAATATTCATGCAAATTTTGAGGAGGGAAAGTAATTTTCCTCTAATATTTTTTCCAGCAATTTCTCCTACGTATAACTGAAAGGCCGTGACTGTTCCACCATAAGCAAGTCCAACCGCAAGTCTCGCTATGGATAGAAAGGTGAAGTTGTAAGCCAAGTTTATTAAGATCCAAGATGCTAAATGTATTAGACCGAATATGAGAATGGTATATTTTCGTCCTATTCGATCTATGAAACCCGCACATAGGCAGTGGCCAATTATTGCTGTGAGGCTGTCCAGGGATAATAACCATGATTGTTGATGGGCCGTTACAAAAATATCTGATTTGTTGCTTGATAGGTAAGGTAAAGATGGACTGGTCCATATCATATGTGCACCCACATCGATCATAAAAATGTAACCTGGGAAATAAAGTTGTGTGATTTAATCGAAATTTATAAAATAATCAGATTATTCGTTTCATTTTCATTCAACAAATACATTCTCATCAATATTAAATAAAAAATGGCCATTATAATTACACTACTCGTTAAATTAATGTTTAGCTTTAGTGGTCACAATTTCAAATGTAGTATTACTTTTATGTATGTAAAGATTTATAGTTGAGCCCAAGTGCTTTCATAATAGAAAAATGTGATCCTTATCGTTAATGCTGAATACGTACCGCTTAAAATGCTGATAAAATTGAGAAAATATGTCTTCCTTCTTTGAGAAGCATAATTCTTTTTATGGTTGTGCATAACTTCAATAGTAGATTTCTCAAATTTACTGCAGCTTAAAGGAATTTCGGGTTCCATCTCTATACTGTTTGCTTTCATCCTTCAGAAGCAGCAATTTATTAAGGATTCTGAAATTTAGAAATTAATAATAAAGTGCTAAACAATATGGACCTACTTAGTTTTTTAATTTGAATTTTGATATAATTTTGAATAATATCGTCTGTTACCTGTTATATAACTTCATATCTAGTATCTAAAGGTATTTTCTATAAAGGTATTGAAGTACGCACCTGCGTTTTTTGCACGAATGCGTATTTTCGCTGAATGTAATCCACTGAACTATTGAAGCCAAAACACAATTTTCATCAGAAAATGGATTTAAATGATCCAAATTGATGACAACATATTCACTTCCTCATTGACAATTACAACCGTTCCCATATTTACATTCAACATTGATATTGTCAACTATCCACAAAGCTCTTAGTCAACTTTGGAAAAAAACATCAATAAAATTAACCAAACAGAAATTAGTTTCACTCTAGAATTACATTCCACTGACTCCTCTCATTTTTTTAATAAGGAAAATTAGAAGGTTGCATCGTTTTATCTTTAGGCAATCGTCATGATCTCTGGTCAAGGTTTGAAAGTAATTCATCATGATAACGATAATTTCGGTAAATATTTGTGTGATTCTTTAGAAATAATACGATAATAATAATAAATAATAATACGATCACCTGAAATAAGTATAATTTATGGGAATTACACTATTCAAAATGGCAATCTAGAAAAATATTATTACAAAATAATATCGAAAGAACTTTAAAATGAATTTTAGGAAGCATATTTTTGGTTGGAAATAGTTTCCAATTACAGAATATAAAGATTCTAAAAAATGTACATAGGGGGAACCTCCCTTCAGTAGATAATGCAACCTCCAGTGAATGATCATTAATTCAAAATACCATTATGTGCAAAATAATTAATTAAATTTATTTAATAGTTTAGACACTATACGTGTCCACAAATTAAAATTAATTATTTCTATTTTATATGTTCTCTTAATTAATGATTGTCCACTGTAGGTTGCATTATCCACTGTGGGAAGATCTCCCCTACATAAAAAAATTCTCTAAATATTAAAATATTAAAAATCATATTTGGTGTTCATTTAATAAGTTTAAAATTAATTGGTTATATATTTAATTCCCTTGGGAGAACAATTTTGATTGTTAAATGATTTCCAAATGTGTTTTATTTGTTGAAAATGGAAAGTTTTGACTTTGATATCAATGCTGGAGAATATTTCAAATGAAAAATATTTAAAATACATGAAATTCGGGAATTTTTAGATTCAATGTTTATCATACATACAAAATATCATCAATACTTAAAAGAATATTCTTTTAAGAGGAATTTAAAGCATCTCAGCTCAAAAGAAAGTGTTGAAATTGTCTCTAGGAAGTTAAGACAAAGCACATTGGTTATAAATTTTAAATTTAAAGTGTATTTTGTAAACGACTTTTTTTAACAATCTCAGTCAAATAATGATAAATGTAATATATTATAATACTGTTTTATTTCAATAAAGTATAATGATAATTTTTTCGTACTTACTGCCGCATTCTGACAATATCATATTATTCAATAACACATATTTCTGAGATCAGGAAATCTGGTATGACTTTCTTATCTTTGAGGCAGATTTCAAATATCAGTATACCAACGTCATTCATCATTTTTAAAGTGATTAGTGCGCAAGTCTGAAAGAGCGATACCAACAATATCAAAATTTGAAACAATGAAACTTTATTCTTCAAAACACGAAAAGTCTGCATTCACAAATAATAATAATAATCTTTTTCATAATACATGCATAGAAACCTATCACTTTCTCTACATGCTTCCCGTGGACAAAGTGAGTTTTTTCTCGAGTGTGGCAAAGTTAGTGTGGGAAAATATTTTGTCACACTCATGGCCTCTCTCTGTAACCTCACGTTTGAGCAAGACAAGGATATGACTAGAATAGCACACCTAACGCGTCTTTAGAAGGTATAATTTGAAACAAAAGGTATCCGAATGAGTGAAACAGTACAACTAATGCCATCTGTCTGGGCGATTGATTACTAGTAATTAATTTTATGAATGCAATAGAATATTTTGATAGAAATTAGTAAAGATCTAGATGACAGTAATGCTAGGCCTTGCTCATAAATCGGGAAATCCAAACGTACACATTCAGGGTCGCCAGAACTATTTCTGTTGGACTTGGACGTATGCTAACAGCTGACGCAACCAACGGGCCGAGGGTACTGCCCTCATGCTGTTTGTCACGCATGACTGAGCACCGCCTCTCTTCCGGCCCGCCCCGGTCCCTGCATCACCAAAAGGCCAAGGACTGAATTTTCCAGGAACGTTGTAAATCTGGGTATATCAAATCCAAGTTTCAGTATATTTACCATGAAAAATAGTACTTGATGTCCTTAATGGATCTCGTGAACGGAACAGTTACGCAATCGAATGATCGTGAAGCTCTGCTTGACTCATGCGGGGTGCGGAAACTCGACTACCAATATTGCACGTTAGGTTGCCGCACATAGATTTTAATTTTGAATTTTTTAACCCATTATTAAATATAAATATGTAAAATATGCCCTATAGTGAGCCTAGTTAACGGAATAGTCACTTCATGATCGCGCTGGAGTACGCGTGGCTAAACAGAGGATTTGCACTCGTGGAATATTTTCAGCCCCTTCAAAGTCCTTGTTGTCGCCCTTGTATTACAATATACTGTTAAGAAAATTTTAATTTTTAATATTTGCACAGTTTTTGTACATACCCTCTTTTCTTTTTTGCATTCATCAATACACTCAGACTTCCTCAAAATTTCAAGACCATTTTCCCAACGTATCTTGTCAATGCTAAAATAAACATTGAATCCAGTATCACAATTTTCGAAAACGGTTGCGATAAGAGTTGGCTTGTGGTACACAAAAATTCATTGATCTACAAAAATGTTGTGAGTCTTAACTCTCAAGCAAAAATGAAATACAATTTTAAGCTGAATCAAACCTGTAGATATTTTGATCCCCAAGAGATACAATGACTCCATCCACCTGTTATCAGTCGCCATAAACTTCAAAATCATGAAGCCCACCGTCAATTTAAGAGGAAAACAAAATATATCGTTATCAATTTTTCATCTCAATGAAAACATAATTTAATCTGAGTTTACATTCACAACCAAAATTAATATTAGGAATCATATCGTTATTATACAAATGATAATTAAACGTATAGATAGGACTAACGAATATTGTTTCTACATTTTTCATTTTTCGCTTTCATTAAAACTAAAACTTGTTCCAAGTTCTTTCCCTTAGTTTCAGGCATGGTGAACCAAATTATAATCGGTCCAGTAATGCAAAAACCAGCAAAAAGCCAAAAACTAGTGTAAACACCAGCTGCGTTGTTTATAATTGGCATTAATATTTTGGCCAAAAATCCTCCCAATGATACAACAAATCCTCCGCCAATTAGAGCTGTTCCCTTAGCATTCACAGAGAATAATTCTCCTGCGTAGATATATGGCAAAGAGCCAATTCCCATATTGCACACAACAAAAAAGAATATCAAACTAGTTAGAGGTACCCAGGTAAACGAAGAAACGTCCGTTTTGATGAAATATTTCATGAAGAAGAAAAGACCACCAACTCCTAAAGTAACTGTAGACAGTATTCCAGACAGTAAATAAGCTGGTCTTCGACCATAATGATCCATCAATAAAGCAGATGGCAAACCACCAAATATCTCGAATCCCATCAGTATCATCGTTTCATATTCTGGTGCAAGAGGTGAATTGTTATAGCTTAAAATTTCTTGAGCATATGCTCTGATGGAAAAATACCCCGAAAAACAATAAGTAAACTGCACAATGGCAAAAATAATAAAAGCTTTTCTGCTACCTCTGTCAGCATAGATCTCTTGTAAGCTATTCTTTTTTAGGCTTTTATTTTCCTCAATGGCTTTCTTCATTCTCTTAATGTCTTCCATCACCATTTCAGGTTTTTCCACAGAAGACAATTTCATTAGTACATCTATAGCTTCTTCGTCACGACCTTCCATCAAGTAATAGTACGGAGATTCAGATGCAAATAATAAAAAAAGGATACCAATAAGTGGTAATGAAATCATGACGAGATTCATAGTATGATAAGGTAGAAAAGCCCCAGCAGTTACCATAATAAAACTGCCGAAGTTCGAGCTAATCTTGATAAAGTTTAGAAATATTCCTCTGATGGTTTTTCCAGAGACTTCACCTATGTAGACAGGTAGGACGATGCCATTGCCTCCATAGCCTATTCCAGAAATAATTCTGCCCATCAATAGGAGAGGGAAATTGCGGGCCAAATTAATAAATAGCCAAGATATCAGTTGAATTAGTCCGAATAACAATATGGTGTACTTTCGGCCTATTTTGTTCATGGTTGTGGAGCAAATAAGCTGCCCAGGTATGGCAAACAGATTACCAATAGCCGCTAACCATGGTCCTTCTGTAACTGTTATCGGAATGTCCGATGCCTTACTTTTCAGATAGGGTAAAGCAGGTGATGCCCAACACATGAAGGCTCCAATGTCCATCACTAAAATATAGCCTGTAGAAGATATATTTACTTTGATTTCTAGTCACTGATGCAAGTATTAACTTAAATTAAATAGGAGTCTCTGCGAAGTTTCATTTTTTTATATAGGGAAATTTTGGACAAATATATCAATGGTAACATTTTTACCGTTCTCAATTGAAGAATTTGCAATTCCAAATCTATAAAATTGAATAAATTTCAATTTTAAATCTTCAAAATTCGAACTTTTTTGAAGAAGTATTGAAAATTGCATAATTTTTTATTATGCAAATTAAATACTGAAGTCTTCAATTGCAAACATTCCAAATTCAAGACTTTTAAATTGCAAATCGTTAAAATTGAAAAATTATTTGAATGTATGAATCTTCAAATTTGAAATATAACAAAATGGTTCAAAATGACATACCTTTATAATATAAATCTTGAAAATTGAATACTTTTAAATTCTATATCTTCAAAATTCAAGAATTTTCAATTGTTACTCTTCAAAACTCTAGAAATTTGAATTGTAAATCCATAAGACTCGTCACGTTATGTCACGCTCCAGCAAGGTAGCAGGATGAACGCGCGTATTCATGTAATTCACGAAATTCATGGAAATAAAGGATTTGATAGAAACCACGAAATTCATGCAATTCAAGAAATTCAAGGAATTTATAGGATCCATGAAATTCATGGAATAAACGAAATTCGTGTAATTTACGAAATTCATGGAATTTAAGGAATTCATAGAATCCACGAAATTCATGGAATCCACGAAATTCATGG